>RJWJ010025570.1:0-23779 GCA_004363605.1 Indri indri | reverse complement strand
TATTCAACAGATATGCTATTCCTATAAAAGCCAAACAAAATAACTGATTATATAAAAGTCAATGCACAAAAAACTCCCTGTAAATCCATGCCCTGGCGTCACAGGTCCCACCAGGTCTGGGTTCGTTTCTCTTTCCTCTTTCATCCTTTGCTGCTTTCTGACTGTTTATCTCCAAGCTCAGTCCCAGAGTATGAGTTAGGGTGACAATCTGTCTGCCACCTTGTGGTTGGAAATATAAGTATTGTAGGTGAATTTCCTTGAATCTAGAGAATTTGGAAAGTTTACATTTGACTATCAGGCTAATAAAAACCATGATGCCCATAACTGATGCTAAGAATAGGTGTCATTTATTAAGCGTTACATGCCAAACAGAATATGAAGCTCTCTATGTGCATTAAGGCATCTATTTCTGGCCATGTGCAGTGGCTCACACCTGTAATACTAGCACTTTGGGAAGCAAACACAGAAGGATGGTTTGAGGCCAGGAATTTGAGACTAGCATGAGCAACATAGCAAGACCCTGTCTCTACAAAAAAAAAAATATATATAAAAAATTAGCCGGTCATGGTGGCGTGCGCCTGTAGTCCTAACTCCTTGGGAGGCTGAGGCAGGAAAATCCCTTGAGCCCACGAGTTTGAGGTTGCACTGAGCTGTGATGACACTACTGTACTCTAGCCCGAGCAACAGAGGGAGACCCTGTCTCAAAAACAAAAACAGAACAAAAAGGCATCTATTTCTTAAAACAAGCTTATGAGACAGGTACTGTTATCTCCATTTCCTGATGAAGCAACTGAAGCTCAGAAAACATAAACAGAGTGTTCAGAATCATATAAAATGAGTGGGCGAGGCCCCCAAATGTGTCTCTTTCTAGAGCTGAGCTCTTAATATAACCATTGCACCACTCTGCCTCTCAGTTTCTCTCATCCTACCTCACCCTAATCCAACTCCATCCAATGCTCAAACATATCTACCACACCACTGTCAAGGGACCATCCTCCCTTCCAGGGCAAGAACATGCTACTGCTGAGGCACCCCATTGCACACTTGCGTGACTTTCTGCAGCTTGTACCTAGCACTTGTCCTGGAACTTTTATACAAACAATTTAAAAATCATGACTGCCTTTATTATTTTTAAAAAGTCATCATGTCTCTTTGTCCCTTAATCCCCCCTGCCCCCAAAAGCAGCCCAGTGCTTGAACATCTCTATGTGACAGGGTTTTGCGTCTCCCTACCACCCTGGTTTCTCTTCTTTGAACACGCCCCTGGTTGCCACTACCCGCTCTTACAATGCAGTGTTGGAATCCATAGCACAAGTGGAACAACAGATGCACCTTCCTATTTCGAGTCTCTATACTTTTAATGATGCCTAAATATTGTTTAGTCTTTGGTGGTCATATTATTTGGGTAATTACCTTGAGAAATCCATTTTCATCTCGATATGGTTAAATAAAATAGATTTAGAAGTCTCCGCTGAGTACATAGTCAGAGCTTCAAAACATGCTTGTTAAATACTTGCTATGTATTCACTTCATCTGTGTTCTGAGTAATTGATGTCTCCGTGTCCGTTTCCACTGCAACTCATGGATGATTTTATTCCTTGACCTCGTACTCCAAATTCAGACAAGGATTTTTGCTAGTCCTTTTTAAAAATCTCCTTTCTGTAGAGGAAAAAGAAACAAACAGACCCTTCTTGTGACGAGCACGGCTGGGCTGTGTGTCATAGCCGAAGGGGAAGTGTCCTGTGCTCACACCTCTCCTGACTAATCGCCAAGTGGCATGTTTGGTCACAGATGATGCTGAGGAAATCTGCCCACTTCAAGTTTAGCCTTGACCTTGGTGAAGAGCAAAAATTCTCTGTGGCAATGGCTAAAATTACCTAGGCAGGCCCTCTGCATCCCTGGCTTGCATTTTCCATCATTTGTTTATTTGTAGTGGGAAGAGATCATCTTCCAAAGTGGGCCAAAAGCAGATAGATTCAGCTCTACCCCTTGTTGAGGCATAATAATTTTCTGAATCTGCCTGGGGACTCAAATTAGTTCTGGATGCTTTCCTGTCACTTGGGTGGAGGGCTTGTCCCCAGCATTAATATCGATGGAGATATAAATTGTTGCTGCCTTTCCAGTTTTTAACTAGTGCTTAAAGTTGTGTTTTAAACCCTCACAAAGATTAAAAAAAAAAAAACCCAAAACTTGCCAATTTCTGTATTTCTTAAAGCAGTAGTTTCTCTCTGATGCCCTTAAATCATAAGAACATTTATCCAGCCAGACCCTTGTCCTGTAATTCTACCTGGAAGCAACTTAATCTGTTCGAGGCGGCCGCCCTCTTCCTAAAGACCCACGCAGCAGGTGATCCAATAGGATAAGATCTGAGCCTGCCTGGCGGGCCTGATTTTTAACACATGCCTAAAGCATGCATTTAGCTGTCAGTGAGAGATCTGACAGTTTATGGGAGAGGTTCTGTGTACAAAGGACCAGCAGTGGGCATGCCCAGCACACACCCACTTAGAGCATGCTGTGATCTGCGCTTCCCCTTTCCCCAGAGCCAAACACTCAGAATGAAGAGAAGCTTCAACCACTGTAGTAAAAAACAACCCCATTTACAAGACGCTAGCATAAGCCACAGTCAGCTTCCTTCTGGGGACACCCTACTGGGGACATTGATGCAGGTAGAAACAAATATCCAAAAGCAAGTTTGCTCATCAAAAGTAAGTTTTCTTGTCTTGGCTTAAAATAGTGCAAGGAATGTTTGATTCTAGTCATCACCAGAGATCCTGGAACCAACCAAGTTTCTTAGCACTGGGATTTCTCATTTGTTGGGTCGCATCTAGACTCAGCTCCTAAAATGCCGCCTCCGGCCAACATGGCACACTTAGCAAGCGCCATCTCAACACAAAACATAACACTTCATTACCTTACTCACTCTTCAGGAACACCCCGCAAGGTAGGCATTGTCAATCAACCCTTTTACAGATGGGCCAATGAAGCTCTGGGGGGGATAAGGATCTGCCCAAGGCCACACAGCTGGTGAGCACGGCAAAGCAGCCCACAGAGCCTGGGGTCCCACCTCTAAAGCCCACGCGTTTGACTGCCCTCCCCGCTGCCTCCACTGGACCTTCTCAGGTCTGTGCTCCGTCCCTGTGCCACCCCCTCTTCCTTTCAAATTGAGGGTTAGGATTATCCCAAACCACCTCATGCAACCCTCCTTCTCAGGCTTTAAAAACAATCCTACCATGGTCCCTGAGAAAGGAGGGGCTCTGTCAGGGGAGAGCAGCTCACCCAGTCGCCAGCCGGTCCAGCCCTTCCTGCCCAGCTACCTACCCAGCCTTCAGCCCCGGCCCGAATCTAACCACAACCACGTGAGAGACCCCAAGCAAGAACTGCCGATCTGAGCCCATCAGTCACAGAAACATGAGAAAGAAAACTACCAGAATGTGTTCAGGGCTCCTCTAAAGGGGCGGAGAAGAAGGCTTTTGTAGGGTGAATGCAGAAGCAAGACAAAGAAAACATTTGGTTGGTTAAAGTGGAGCAGTAGCCTTATCTGGATCATTCCAGTCCAGAATCCCTAGCTGGAAGGTAGTTGGGAGTCTCTGATTGGTTAAACTTAAATTTCATTTTCCTACAATATGACTAATTACATTCAGTTGGATTTTGGTTTTCTTATGTAGGAACCCAGGACACTGGAGCTGCCTTAGTCTAATAACCTCTCAATTAATTATTTTAACTGGTCTCAGGCATTTTTTTTTCCTGGGAATGGGGAGGGACACCACCTCAATTAGTTTTTGTCACAGGAACACAACACTGCCTTCGGAGGAAGACAGGCTGTGCCCTTGGGTGGTGGCTGCCTCCGTGTGGGTAAGGGTTCTTTCTAACAGCACCTCCCTCTACCATCAAAACCTTTACGTTAGCAGCTCCCTCTGTCTAGAACACTCTTTCTCTTTCCTCCCCACTTTCTGCAGGTCTCTCTACTCCAGTATCACCATCTCTGACCCTCTGGCCAACCTACCTTGCCTAGCACCCCTCCATCACTCTCCGGCCCCTTGTCTGGCTTTTCCTGACTTCTTCTTAGCAGTTATCACCATCTGACACATGTTAGTCTGTTTGTCTATTGTCCTTCTCTCTACTGACATGTAAGCTCTGGGAGGCGGGAGATCCTTGCTGCTTTGTTCAGTGATACATCCCCAGTACCCCAGACAGCGCCTGGCATACTCAATGCATGTCTGTTCAATAGACAAATGAATGAATGATACCTCTTCCCATGAGAATAGGTAATTCAGGGCAGTAGATTTTAAACTGCCCTGGATAAGCCAAGCCAGAAACTTGGAATTCACCCTAGGCTCTTTCCTCTGCCCAGCATTCAGTATCCGTCAACTAGTTCTACCTATTCGATGTCTCTGAATTTAGGCCCCATCTCTCTACCCCTCATTCCCAGTTCAGACCCACGTCATCTCTCACCAAGTTGTAGCCTTGACCTCACACTGATTTCCCCTGACTTTAGTTCATCACCCTCCAAATCATTCTTCTAACTATAGCCGGAGGGTATTTCTGGCACACAAGCTGCTAATGGCCACTCCCTGGCTTAAAAGACTTCAAAGTCTTCCCATTCCCCTCAGGGTAACCCCAAACTCTGTTGAAACGACATACACAGATCTTGACACTCTGGCTTCCACTTTAGTCTTAGCCTTATCTCTGATAGCTTTTCCCTTGGACTCAAAGTCCCACCCATCCTCTCCTCAGTTCTCCATACCCAAGCCCCATTCAGCTGGTTCCAGAGCCAGGACATTCTAGTCAGACAGGGAAGCATGGACTGGGGGGCTTTCTGAGCTGAGAGTCTTCACAAATTCCAAAACAAACAAACAAACAAACAAACAAACGAAACACACAGCTCCTGTTTCTTCACGCCCCAACGCTCCTCTGGGTTCACACGGGGCCCTGTGTTTCCCTTTGCCAATGATGTCAGTATAACGCTGGCGCAGTAATCTGTCTTATCCAGCATAGTGGGAGTTCCCCGAGAACAAGGTCTTCTCATGAACTGTACGCTCAGAGTCTCAGAGGGAGACTAGCATGTGGTAGGCACAAAGGAAACACTGGTTGAAAGATGAGTGAATATAATTTTAACAAACATATTAATTTGATTCACATAAATTGAAAGAAAAATATCATCTTTTAAAAATAGAAACTACCCCAAGTTATTTAAAAATAACTCATCTTCCTAATGAAACAATTTTTTTATATTTTATATACATTTATATATATTTTATATATTCTCCAGGGTATGCAGTATCATTATTTTCTATTTGTGTACCTATGCGCCTTTAAAAGGGAATGTTCTTAATACAGAATGCGGAAAGATATAACTTGAAAGAAATCATCGACATGATGCGCAGGCACTTAATTTTGGTGCTTTGAGCACTGACGTGTGTTTCGGGGGTTCTGGTGCAGGTGCGGGGCCTGTGGGGCAGCCCTTTCTCTGGGCCACATCCCCAGCATCCCTCCTTCCTGTCCTGGGGTTGACGGCACTTAGAGACGGAAGTGGTTGTTCAGTCTCCAAGGTCTCTTTAATCTTTGGCCTAGTTACTGAATTTGCCAAAAAGGAGGCCAATTAGTTCCAGGTGTGATGCTGGGGTCTCTGAAGTGGAACTTCCCTGTTGGGAAGTTGGCTCACACCTGCCTGCAAACGGCTCCAACATCGTTACCAAGCCTCTCTCTTGCCTATGGGCTGGGAAGGGAACTCTGTTCACTTGTTTTATTTCAAAGTCAGTGTCCCATGTCTCCTTGAGAATCAAGCATGCATTTGGTAATGTTCCTTCCGCAATGTGAGAATTCAATGCTATTTATGTCACAGAAGTTACAAGTAAGAAATGACACTCTGAAAGATCTCAAAGCATACTTTTATTGAAAAAAAAAAAAAACAAACCTTTCCCCCTCTTCACCAGTTTAAAGGGACATCTGTGTTGATGGAAGCCAGTCTTGCCCCTCATTCATGGTGTGGCTGTTTTTGCCCAATGGGTGATCTGTCCCCAGAGAGGATGATGTAACAGTTTCTTTCTTCACGAAGGAGCGTAAAGAAAACTGGGCCGAATTTCCCGTCCTGTAAAACCCCCTGCTTAATGCTTTCCAGGGTAGAATGCTCATCTTATACACCCCTGCAATGTTCCCAATTACAGCGTTCCTTTTTCCAGCCCCAGGGAAAACCAATTTTACTATTAGTTGTACACACTTGTGGATCCATGTTTTCATTCTCAACCAAGAATCGTGGCAAATTCTCAGCAACTGATGTATATATGGAGAACTAACGTTCTTTCTTTAAAAAGCTCCCTATAGTATCAGATGTCACATGAAATTCGCAGGGACAGGCAGGCAGCCCCAACTCCCTAAACGCCTGTGGCTCACTCCGTTCATCCCCAACTCCTGCCAGGCCCTCAGTCCCTGTGGTTTAAACAGAGGCCTGTGACCTCAGCCTTGAACTTTGGAGAGGTTGTTCCCACCCAGATATAAGGAACATCTATGAGCGGAACATGAGGATTTGATTAGAAAATGCGTTCAGGAGGTTGGACGGCTATGTAACAAGAAATGTTCCCTCATTCTTATGTAGTGTATAAAACCAGTGAACAATTAGGGTTGATTAAGAAATATTAGAATTCTATAGCATAGGATGTGAACTCTTTTCAAAATGGAAACAGAGGAAGTTCCTTATTTGTAGCATGAGAGTCTAATTTAAAAATCAAACAATTTTAAGAGCACAATTTAAGGTAGGTGTGTATTTTCTGCTCCATAAAGATCACAATTCTTAACCAGGCACCAATCTTTTATAAATGTTGAGGTGAACTCCAAGGACCACATCCTTACTGGAGCTCTAGTAAAACTGGAATATTTTCATAGCACCAAAAAGGAACAATTTAACTATTAAACCACATTCTTATATTCTGTCCAATGTATTTACTTAGGGCATCAAATTTTCTAATATTCCCTAAGGTCATTGTATGAGGTATGATTCTTACAAAGTACTCCTAATCTTTTGAATGTAAGATAACATAAAGCATAAAAGAGTATGTCAATGTTTGTGGGAGAGAAGAGCCCCCTTTTGAGAGAATGCTTGTTTTAGCCCATTTTTGCTGCTATAACAAAATACCACAGACCGGGTAATTAATGTGTAATAGACATTTATATCTCGTGGTTCCAGAGGCCGGGACGCCCAAGATCAAGGTGCCAGCAGAGTCAGTGTATGGTAAGGGTTTGTTCTCGGCTTCCAAGATGGCGCTTGTTACTGCATCCTCTGGAGAAGATGAACACTGTGTCCTCACATGAGGGAAGGGACAGAAAGGGGAAACAGGCTCCCTCAAGTCCTTTATAAAGGCACTGATCCCATTCATGAGAGTGGAGCCCTCATGACCTAATCACCTCTTAAGGCCCCGTCTCTTAATACTATTGCATTGGAAATTTAGTTGCAACATGGATTTTTTTTTTTTTTTTTTTTGAGACAGAGTCTCACTCTCTTGCCTGGGGCGAGTGCCGTGGCGTCAGCCTAGCTCACAGCAACCTCAAACTCCTGGGCTCAAGCGATCCTACTGTCTCAGCCTCCCGAGTAGCTGGGACTACAGGCATGTGCCACCATGCCTGGCTAATCTTTTCTATGTATATTTTTAGCTGTCCAATTAATTTCTTTCTGTTTTTGGTAGAGACGGGGTCTCGCTCTTGCTCAGGCTGGTCTTGAACTCCTGAGCTCAGAACGATCCTCCCGCCTCGGCCTCCCAAAGTGCTAGGATTACAGGTGTGAGCCACCGCGCCCGGCCGCAACATGAATTTTTGATGAACACAAACATTCAAACCTTACCTATGCTAAAAAAAATTAAATATAACAAATCATGCTGGCAATAAGTTACTAAATAAAATATATACACTCCTGCTTTAAGATTAAATTTATTTAGAGAAGTTAACATTTGGTGCTTTGTCAATTTCTTTAGACGAACACTAGTCCTAAGTGATAGATTAAGATTCTTTTGTCCAGAAGTGACTGAGAGGTTAAGGACAGATGAGAGCCTAAAGTATGATTTAGATCATCAATATAGCTCTGAACCTATGGGAAATACTGGGAAGAAAAGGATCAGAAATGATGGGGAGGCAGTTGCCATGCATTAGTTCTTTCAAAGGCATTAGAGACTTTAAAACTCATTTAACTCTTGATACATAGTTGAGCCAGTAACCATTGGATACTGACGTTCAGAAAAGACTTTAAATGAATTTGATAAGATACATTTCAGCAGTCTTCTTTCTGACAACAATGGAAGTCCTTCATTTTAATTAGCGGGAGTTAGTGATTTTGGAAACTTGACCTTCTGGTTATGAATATCACGGAAAACAGTGAGACCTATGTTATGGGAGTTTGCCAGTGTTTATGCCACAACAACATACATTGTGCATATCACATGCATCAGATTCTTTGGGGATGAAGTGGGATGTAAATACATTTTAATAAAATACTCAGGCATAGTTGAGCAGAAAAATTTATTTCAAACACATAAGATTGACTTTAGGAAAATACTCCTCTCTGAAAATATTTCTAGATTTCTACTTATTTTAAGCTTTGTTTACTTATAAGGTTTTTGTTTCTTTTTTTTTTTTTTTTTAACAATCTTTCCTATTTTAGCTGAATTAAAAACTTCAACACTACTTGTTTGGAAAATGTGATATGCTAGAAAGAGTCCTGGTAGGAATACAGAAAATGTCCCTAGTATTAAGGTAGAAGATGTGTCATCTAGGGCATATAAGCTCTCCGTAGACAATTTTGAACCCTCATTTTTTGAGCAGATGTTCTCTTCATTGTAAGTGGCCCTATGATTAATGTACCAGTAGAATGCAAAGGTGTTTTCAAAGTTTCATAATCATCATATGAGTCATCCTGCATGCATCATGCATCTATATACCTTTGAAAATTATTTGATTTATCCTGCCTTAGCGTACCCTTGTTGGTGTGGAAAGATTTCCTCAAGTTAAATTCAGATCTGTAATTGCCTTTTTATATTCCTACCTCTTTATTAACACATTTCCTTTTTTCCTTTTGCTGGGGTGGTGTTGCTTTTCTTTCCTTCCTTTAGCCTTCTCTCTGAATGAGAGTCTGGCTGGCCAAGAATCCCACGAGCCATAAATGCTCTTGTTGGCCTGCCTGAATATCCTGCTTACTCCCCTCGCCGATATTCCAGACCCTTCCTCAGCATCCTTTCCATCTGCAGAGTACTTGGCATGTTGGAGAGAGAGACAAAGTGTGCTTCTTTTTATTTTGAAGGTAAACTGAGAACAGTCTTCCAGAAAATCACTCTCTCTCTCTCTCTCTCAACCCCTCCATCATCAACTGTGAACATCTCTTTTCCAAAAACAAAAAACAATAGTCTGTAACCTGGCAGGTACACTGTCTTTTAGGTTGAGCTCACAGTGTTGTAATTCAGTGCTAATACGGCGAAACAATACTTTTGAGTCGTTAACAAATGAGTTCCCTCCTGCCTCCCCGTAGGTATGTTTCCCCTTTCCCTTGCTTCCGTGCAGCAAGCAGCTAGCCTCAGGGAAGAGATGCAACAGGACTTAAAACTTTGCTACCTATGTATTGGAGAAACCTAAGCACATGAATAAGATTATGCTGGGTGCCTCTGAGGCAAACTTCAAGAGAGAAGGATCATCATTCAGGAGCCTCAGTTGGTAACTTGACCATCAAGAAACAGAGAATGGCTTCCTTCTTCCCAGTGTCACCAGGCTAGAAAATATCCCCAAGAATTGGGGTGGGGCTAAAGGCAGAGGGACACCATTATCAGAGCTTTGGAGTCTCCTGGTCTGTGCTCAGAGCCAGAAGCAGGAGGGGACTCAGATCTCACACTGCCGTTTGCCTGCGTTTCACTGCATGTCTCCCTCAGAGTGTGCCGGGGAGTTCTCTGTAGGCTGACTTGGCCTGATTTTCCTGCCTCTGGAGTAGAGTCCCAGAGAGCTGTCTAGATGCCAGGGAAGGAGTTGTTCCCTGCCGTGTTTAGTCAGATCATGCCACAGCCAGCCTCAATGAGATCTGTGTGTCTCGAATGAAGAAGAGTACAAGAGGAGTACGCCACCAGACTACAGGGCCGTGTGGACACGAATGAAGGCTGTCGTCTTAGTCTGTTCGTGCTTCTATAACAAAATACCACAGACTGGGTACTTTGTGAAAAACAGAAATTTATTTCTGAAAGTCCGGGAGGCCGGGAAATCCAAGAAAAAGGTGCTGACACCTGGGGAGGGCTGCTCTGTGCTTCCGAGATGACACCTTGTTGCTGTGTCCTCAGCTGGCAGAAGAGCGGAAGAGCAAAAAAGGACTGAATGCTGGATAAAGCCTCTTTGATAAAGGCCTTAATCCCATTCACAAGGGCTCCACCTCATGACTTAATCGCCTTCTCAAGGCCCCATCTCTTAGGACTGTCACGTTGGTGATTATGTTTCAACACATCAACTCTGGGGGACATTCAGACAACAGTAGCTGTGGCAGGACAACCAGTGCAGAGATGAGCTGAGGGTGGAATGTTCCACTTCCCCACCCTAGTATGATGGCACACCTTCCTGAAAATTATAGGGACCTAAGAGAAACGTTTAGTTTTATTAATTAAAACAAAGTTTAAAAAATCTTTTTAGACTTTTTGAGTAGTAAATGAAATATTAATATATACTCACTACATTCATATGTTTGACATTTTGTTGCAATTTTACAACAGTAACTTTATATCATTTATAAAAATAATAAACGCTTATTATATATATATTAAAAAAAGAAAGCAACATATCATACCAAATACTGTCACTGAGAGAAAACACTCCTATGCTAATAGCTGGTGAACCTCATTCTAGATGTATCTCTATGGGTAACCGCGGATAAAAGGACGGTGAGGGGAAGTGGGGGAGGGAGAGGAGGAGAGAATTTTACTAAGACAGGGTCGTACTATATATACTATATTTAAGTAAAAAGGAATATACTTAATTTTACTTGAATTTCATATTTAATACAGAAAAAACAATACTGAAATAAAACTAAAGGAATTGCTGTACTTCGCGTAATTGTTTCCTTATCATAACAGATACTAGTTTGTATAAGATTCCTTGACAGTTAAGGGGGAAAAACATTAGGCTGAAATCATTACATTTGTTTATAACAATACCTTTGGACTATGTAAAGTATCAACTGATTCCCACAGAAAAGATGAGATTAGTATTTCTGCCCTTCCTCCCCCTTGCTCTCCCTTGAGTCCCGTATTTAAAGTCCCATCTCAGTAACTTTGGGCTTGGCCATGTCACCTATCTTGGTGGAGGAATTGTGATTGGACCTGATGTTTGCCTCTTCTAAGCAAGAGGTTTTATTGAGAATGTGTGCTGTGGCTCACGATTTCTTGGTTTATCTCCGCAGTGGAAACAGCATGTTCTAAGGAGGAGCTTCTCCTTCAGTCTGGATTCAGCAAGCAGAAAATGTGTGGAGCTGAATGCAACGTAGCCACTGCCGAGTCACTGTTCCTATCTAATGTGAGTGAGAAACAAATGTCTATTATTATAAGCCAAAAGGATATTAGTTATGTTTGTCACAGCATCAAAAGTAGTAACTTTTAGAAAAACTTTATATGTTTATATTCTGACAAATACGATTTCTTCGATTGTGTTTTATATACAAATGGATTTGGTGTTTAGCACCAATTTTTTACTACAGTATCTCCATTTATATAAATGATTTATTTTTATTCATCTCTTAATTAGCTAGATTTCATCATCAAATAGGTTTTTCCAGAAGGGTTCAGAGTTGTTATATTTTGTGAGTTTTTCAAATTCGTGAAAATCTTCTTGTTGCCTTTCTCTACTTGAATACCAACTTGGCTGGGTATAGCATTCTTGTACTATAATTCCTTTACCTTAGAGTTTTCACAATAATGTCAAAAAATAGTTAAATGATGCTTATAGAAAAAATTAGAGACCAGGCTGGTGTTTTTTCCCTTATACTTTTTCTTTTGCCTGAATACCTCATTCATTCTTTATTTGCTCGTTTGTTTGAATTTCAAGAAAGGAACCAGGGTATGTCCCTACATGGATCATTATATAGCAGTTTTTTTTCAGGTTCTTTTCTATCTCTAGGTTTTTCTTTTCATGGAAATTTTCCTTTATTATAGCTCTGAATATTTTTTTTTTCTGTTTTGTTTATTGGATTTTTTACTTCAAGGACACCAAAGCCAGGCACAGTGGCCTGCACCTGTAGTCCCAGCTACTCAGGAAGCTGAGGCTGAGGGATCGCTTGAGCCCAGGAGTTCCAGGCTGTCCTGTGATGTGACAGCCGCTGTACTCCAGCCCGGGCAACACAGCAAGGCGTCCTATCTTAAAAAAAAGGGTGGGGGCAGGGGGCACAAAATTCTCTATATTATTGGATCATTTAATTTTTTTTCTTTTTTTCTGAAATTTACCATTTTATCCATTTTTAAGTGTACAGTTCAGTGGCATTAGGTCACACTGTTGTGCAACCATAGCCACCATTTGTATCCAGAACTTTCTTCATCTTACAAAACTAAAACTCTCACCTGTTAAACTACTCTCCATTCCTCACTCTACTCACCCCGGCAACCACCATTCTACTTTCCGTCTAAGAATGTGACTACTTTAGATAACTGATATTACCTAGAAATAAGCCTTTTTGTGACCGGCTTAGCTTATGTCATTTAGCATAATGTTTTCAAGGTTCATCCACATTGTAGTATGTGTCAGAAAATTTCCTTCCTTTTTGTTCTTTGTGAGAGAGTGTCTCTATCTGTTGCCCAGGCTAGAGTGCAGTCATGTCATCATAGATCAATGCAGCCTTGAGCTCCAGGGATCAAATAATCCTCCTGCCTCAGGCTCCCGAGTAGCTGTGACTACTGGCTCATGTCACCATGCCTGGCTAATTTTTCTGTTTTTTGTAGAGAAGGGCTTTCGCTATGTTGCTCAGGCTGATCTTGAACTCCTGGCCTGAAGGGATCCTCCCACCGTGGCCTCCCAAAGTGCTGGGATTACAGGAACGAGCCACAGCACCAAGCCAGAATTTCTTTCCTTTTAAAGGGTAACATTCCATTGTATGTATTTGCCACAATTTGTTTATCTATTCATCCGTGGATGGGCACTTGAGTTGCTTCCATCTTTTGCCTATTGTGAACAGTGCTGCTATGGACATGGGTACACAAATATCTGTTCGAGTGTCTGCTTTCAATTCTTTTTGGCATATACCCAGAAGCAGAATTGCTGGATCATACAGTAATTCTATTTTTAATTTTTTAAGGAACTGCCACACCATTTTTCATGATGGCTGTACCATTTCACGTTCCCACCAGCAGTACATAAAGGTTCCAATTCCTCCATACCCTTACCAACGCTTATTTTCTGTTTTGTCGTGTTCTTTAAATAATAGCTCTCCTAAGAGGTATGAAGTAGTAGATCATCTCTTGATCTGTTCTCTATGTAGTCACTGTCTCTTCTCTATTTCCTATCACTTTCTCTTTCTCATCTATATATGCTGCGATAAATTCAAATTCTTTCTTTCAAATTAATGAATTTAGCTATACATATCTATTTTGTTCTTTGCTGTTACTTATTAAATATATTATACAGTTTTTGGAGTGTAATCAGTTAGTTGCCTTAGCTTTGCAGGGTGCATTTCCAATTCATTCTATAGTTGTATTATTCTCATGTATGGAATTCAGATATTTTAAAAAATTTTATCTCTCAAAGCATTTCCAAGGATTTCTGTTACTTGAAACATATTTCCTTTGAGTCTAGGTTCATCATCTGTCTTTTGCCTGCTATGTTCCTTTTTTTCCCTTTTTCTTTCTTCTTTTTTTTGTCTTCTTGTATGTTTGCATAGTTGCCATGCCTCTTCTCTTTTCGTTTATATTTAATGTATAATTTAGGTAGCTCTCGCCAGTCTTCTCTTTGCTCTGAGAGGTTACGAGTACATATTCTTCACCACCCTTCCTTCTTTTTTTTTAAGCCTACTTTTCCTCCTCTCTCAGCTGCAGTTTGAGGGTTGAGTTTAGATTTCTGTCCACTTTTCTGTAGCCTGAAGGCTTTGGAGTGGGGAGGGAGGGGAAATTAGCTGGGGGCTGGATGCAGACTTTGTCAGGGGCCCTGCATCCTCTGGGTTTTTCCCTGTCTGGTTTAAGAGGTCTCACTTCTTTAGGAGCATAAACCCACGGTTTTGGGTTGTTCCCCAATCAGCTTAGAGCCCAGGCAGCATTTCCTGCCTTAGGCTTGGATCCTTTAGGCTTTTAGGACCTTCTCCCCATTTCGACTTTTCCTCGACTTTCCCCTGAGCTGCGCACTCTCTCCCACAGCCTGTCTCTGTGCAAACTGGGAAGTATTTCTCGTCTATTCTTTTCTCCACTATAATTTTTGGAAGGGTAGGGTTAAGAAGCAAGCCACAAAGGAATCTTTTGTTGTTTTTCTTTGACATTTTCCTAACATTTATGTCATGAGGTTTAACCCCTTTTCCTTTTTTTTTTTTTTTTTTTTTTTGGCTGTTTTTGTTTGCCTGTTTGTACATTAATTTTCAAGCATTTTGTTAGGTACCAAAAGCAAAGGATTTTGTAATCAGGGCTTGTTCTGCTGTCTTTCCCTAAAATCCAAATATATTTTTTGAATTTCTGCCCCAGGGCCATGGAGAGCCTCACCCTCTCTCTGAGGAGAAGCAAATTGGTGGTTCTGTAGCCTAGAGGGGATGTTTGTGGGGATGTGTGTCAGTTACACTGACCTTACATTTTTCACTTACTGTGAATTTTGGAGAAATAATGTCGCCACTAACACAGCACAAGAGAGGCCTTTTTCTTTTAGAATGCTGCTTTCTCGGGGATGATGTGCATTTTGAAGGGGCCTTTTCCCCTCACTGATACCAGAGGGAGAGTTGAAAAGAAGATGAGGTTGGAAGGCAATTGGTCTAAGGAGATGGAGGAGGTGGGGCAGTTGTTTAGCTGGCCGTGGCGTGGGTGGCTGCTCCCAGTGTGCTGGGTGCCAGCAGAGGGGCTGGGGTGGCTGCAGTTTGCGAGGGGGTGGAACCAGCTAGATGCTCTACTGGCCCGTGTTCTGTGTTACTGCCCACGCCACCTTCTCTTCCTCTCACGTCCACCTCTGCCGCACTCACCCCCGCCCCCTTCCCTGCACTTTCCCAGTCTGCCCCAGTCCCCGAGAAGTTCTACCACGGTATTATACAATGCAAAGACAGAATCGACCCCTTCCGGGCATCACTGCATCACTCCATTTGTATGTCAGCACAGATCCACTTTTACAAATTCTTTTAACCACTCGACAGGCCTTGTCTTAGTCTCTTAAATGATTCCTAATGATTGGATCTGTATGACTTTTAAAAAAGAAAATAATGCTTTGGACTCACATTTCTGTTCAAATAGAAGAGCTCATTCACATGTGACTAAAATATCACAAATGCAAAGAGCATAAAAATTTTCACACCAATCCAGGAAGAAATGTTAAAAATATTTTCTGATATGCAAAAAAAAAAAAGCAATCATACTATACCTGGGTGATTGATCCAGTAATGGAGCTTTGCTGTATCTACTACATTTGACTTATTTACAGCTTCGGGGACCATAAATATAATAACTAAATTTTGAACATGCTGGAAAAGGTCCAGAGTCCTCAAATGTACAGAGAACCATGGGAAAGGGAGCGAGCCCAGATCCCGCGTGGCTGGCTGTGCTGGCCCTGGCTGGGGCTGGCCGGAGCGGTGCCCATCAGATCTGGCCTCCTGGATGGCCTTTCAGCGTCCCCTTCATCACTTCACTTGACTGCGCTTTGAGACTCTCCCCTGGATGACCTGGTGACTGCACAGGCAGGATTGAGTTAGTCTTTCCCCTTGAAGATTGATTCTGCCAAGAACTTGAATTTCAATGGCATTCTTTCCTCTCTGTGATGGGGAGTGAGGGGTCCCTGATTGGTGTTCAGGGCCAGTGAGAAGAAGGGCCTTAGGCATTTTGCCACTCACCTGTCCCCTGAGCTTGATGAGAATTCTCCCAGGCAGATCCGGTGGCCTGGTTAGGTTTTCTTGGACTACCCAGTTGTGCAAGACCATTTTGTATCTAAGCCCCCTTTCTTCTAAAAGGTAGTTTTGGGTCATGCAGGTGCAGTCAACATGTTCATGACTCTGAGTTTATGGTTACTGAAAAAAATTCTATATACTTGTGGTATCTTCAGTAAGTGAGTACTCATCCCACCATGGGTAATATTTCCAAGAAAATATATTTTATCTGAGGGGATGGAGGTGGAATAAATTCAAGGCCTGAGGTATGGACCCATTCCCTATGATTCTAATAATAATTATTATTGTAATAAAATAGCCCCATGAGTAGGACGTGTGAGATTAATTTAAAATAATATATGCAAAGTACATGGTATAGTTCCCAGCACATAGTAAGTGTTCAGTAATACAAACAAATAGATACTCTTGGAAAGTCACTATAATAGATGTATGTGTCTGTACAATTACATGCAATTATTAGTTATTTTAACCATTTAAACAAGTTAAGCAATATCAAATGTGTGGGAGATTTCCTAAACCAACAATGTAGGTTGCATCTTTTGATAATTTATAGGAAATAAATACCATAATATTACGTAGGGGACAAAATATATATTATTATATATTATAATGTAATTATATTACATTATCATATATTGATGTGTTGAATAAAATATATATTAGTATATATAAATAAAAAAACTTCATTTCCTAAGCATTTTAAATACAGCTGATTTATGGAACTCTGTCTGTACGCCAAGTATTACACAATGCACGTTACAAATGTGATCTTATTTAATCCTACATCAACTCTTCCAGGTCGGCGCTACTCTTATTTCTGCTTTATAGATGAGACAACCGGCCGCGTGTGTGTGCATGCGCACTCGCATATGTGCATGGGTGCGCATGTGCTGCGGTGCCTTAAGGCTCTTCCTTGTGCTCATACAGCTTCCACATGGACAAGCCAGGATTCGAGCCCAAGGGTGTTGGAGTCCAAAGCCAGCATTCTGATTCTCTCAGCACCATTGTTTCTCTCAACAGCTATTTACTTGCTGGGCTATTCCCCAGGCTGCCACTCAACAAACTCTCCATCCCTCAAAAGAGCTTTGATATTGACCACAGCCATAAGTGTTCGTTTTCTCTATCTTATTTACTCCTCTCGACACCTCTACAAGGTAACTACTAATGTCCTCATTTTATGGTTGAGAAAACAGAGACTCGGGGGATTAAATGACGCAGCTCTTAAGTGGCAGAGCTGGAATTGACCCTGAGTCTGATTCCAAAGTCCTTCATCTTCTTTCCACTTCACCACACCCATGCCCACACAGCCACCACCCACCCACCAACTTGGAAACCTCTCCCCTGTGCAGGCAGCAGGACAGCTAACCAGGGTGAGGCCACCCCAACAGCTCCAGCCTCCTGGTCATGCATGTTGTGGAGTTTAACTAAAGGGGAAGAGGACCAACCAATGAGTCAGTGGCTTGGCTCTTGTGGGCAGCCTGCTTTTGACCAGGGGCTCCAGCCCAGCCCTACTAAGATTATGAGCCCTGACAGCCTCACAGCTGGAGGTGTGGCCAGCCTGCCAGTGGTCTGATTGATGGTATTTGTTACGGTCCTAACACTGGGCGTTATTGTTTTAGCACTTCCTCTACTTCCCTTTAGATGGCTGGTGGTGAGGATTTTCATTGTTGTCTTTTGATTAATCTCGAATAAAGAGGAAGTTAGCAAGCACCAAATATATTTGGAAGGACTTCAACCCCAATTAAGTGTGTATCATAGCATGATTTGATTTGTGGGAAATGCATGATAAGGAATTCAGAATAAATCATATCTGACATGAAACCAGGGACGAAATTTAGGTGTTTAGCAACAAGGAATGTGTAGTTATCCAGCCTATAGTTGCAGGCTGTTTGTGCTCTCTGACACTCCAGATTTTCATCGACATCCCCAAAGTTGTTTCCTGTCAAACCATGAAAAGGGGAATCACCATTTAGGCTCCCCACTTATTTGCTAAGAGAGTTGTGAGGAGGTCTGCTGTCTATTCCGTGATTAAAATGTGCTGCCTCAGTGCAAAATAAGCCCTCTACTGCTGCATACACTCATTTCCACCTGGGCCTGGGGAAATACACACAGACCTGGTCTCAGGGCACCCGACACTCACTAGTTAGAGAGGTACGTGTCAATTCTAGCATCTGTTTGCATGCCCAATTGTTTCTTTACATTCTCCCTCCTCCACCATGAGCTTCTTATCCAACATTCACCAAAAGGAAATGCCAAACTCAACAGCTACTGAAGAGTTCATTTTTCCCTCCAATCAGTTCCACCGAATCACCTAGCATTTTTGGAAAAGTCATAGCACTGTCAGTTTCTTTTAGACCTCTTGATTGCATATTCAACAAGTCTCAATTAAACACTTATTACATGGCACTGTCTTAAACTAATTTAATTTTTATTAGTGTCTGTTTTTTTATTTCCATAGATTTTTCTTTATTTTACAGATAGAAATTCCGCTATTCAATGTTTGGTTTCTTGGTCGTTTCTGTCTTACCTATTCATCACTCATCTTCTCTTATTTGTTGTTTTGCCATTTTAGCCTGTTTTCAGTGAGTTTTTCCTCCTCTGCGTCTTCTTACTCAGGATGAGAAATGTTTTTCCTACAGTTTCCTTCTGGGTACTATAATAAATCATCTTCCAGTTTTGGTTCATCCTGTAAATCTTCAGTGTTAGGGTCCCTTTCATTGGTCTGGCATTTTTATAGGTCTGATGTTAAGTATTTTTCCCCTCTTTTCTTATTTTTAAAGATGGAGAGAGACAATGTTTTTCAAAGACAAAGTTTGTGGTTTTTGATCTCCTTCAAATGAGCAGCTGAACAGTGTAGTAACATGCACAGCTACTAGACCCATTCTCAAGCTCCAGGCTGGGGAATCTCAAGGGCTCCTGTTAGACTGACACACCTCACTCCCACCTGCTGACACTTTGACCCTGTTGGAAACCCTAGAAGGCTGTGATCCCTAATGTGCACTGCTCCCAGGACTGCTTCTGAGAAGCAACCCTGCTTATTGTGATTTAATTTGGGTGATTGCACTTTCCATTGTCTTTCTGGGAATTCCCATCTCTGACTGGATATAGAAAAGAAAGATATGGTCAGGGATGAACGGAGGATAAAGGATGGTTCCAGGCCTTGAAGTGCATCCCCCCATGGGGAGATGGCCTCTGTTACCCAGTTAGTACCTGTCTTGTGTTTCTGAGCCTGTGATTGGGTACTGTGAGGGGTAGGGACTTCTTACCTTCCTCCTGTCTGTTTTGGGGTGAGGGGGAAAAGCTAGCTCTACTTTGAATAGTTATAGTACAAAGGATCATGGATTGTGTTCTTAATCCCATTTTTTTCTAGTCTTTTAGTTAATGGAAATTGATATTAATAGATTCTGAAAATAGGTTATTTAGTTCCAGTTTTGGTGGTGGTATAAATTTTCATATTTTGTGTGTCTTTGTAGGTATTTTGTTGGGTTTTGAAGAGAGGTTGAATGAATGAAAGCCTCTAAGCCAGATGCCATTTTAAACCCAACTTTCTCCCAGTCTTCATTTCTTAAAAGTAAAAAGCTCTTTAGTTCAAAATGTGGTTATGTTGATATCCTTGTAGATAACGCATCATGTACATGACAGGAAAGAAAGGTCTATTCAGCTGGGACTATTTCTCTAAGGCAGAGAGACGTCTAATGAGGAATAGATTTCATGGAACAAGGTTCCTCATTGTCTGGAGAGACTGCATTGACAGAAAGACTACATTGATGAAACCATCTGATCTTTTAACCCATTCACCTTGTGTGGAGCGATTCCATAAATTATAATGATCTAATAGCAGAGCTTGGAAACACCTGAATGAAAAACCATGTAACCCCGAGAGCAGATTGTGTTTTCCCTGCTCAGGGTCAGTTACTGTGGGATGTTGACCAATTTCCCTGTCTCCCCTGAGGATTGGTGCTGCAGCTCATTTCAGGCATGTGCGCTCAGCCCACTATGACTTCATTACCAGGGGACACTTCCCACATGTGGGATGGGAAGAGGAGTGCCTTCCTCTAGTCACAGGGATGTTGACGGAGCTTGCTGCATGGGAACAGCGTGTGGACAAATTTTTGGCACTGGAACAGGGGTTGGCCTCCAACATTTGAGCTGCTGAAGCCCGGCAAAGTGCTGCAGCCAAAACGGCAGAGTCCTAGCAGCTTGCTTTACAAAACCTGAATTTAGCAAAGTGTCAGTCTAGACTCAGTTTGGTGGCCTGTCCTGCACACCGCGATTGCATGTGAGGGCCTCGGGATGAGTTTGGTTGCGTGGAATAAAGATATTTGGGAGCATGTTTGCTCCTGTTGTTCCAATTCTCTTTCACCAGAGCTCAAGAACTCTGGCTCACCATGGTTTTGTAGAGCATTAGGGATGGCTAAGAGGCAGGATCAAATAAAAAGTTTGAAATATCTTTCAAAGTCTTTTTTGATGGGACCACATACTGATTTTTAAACATATTAAAGTAATTAGGTGTTGGGTTGTACTAACAAGAAGTTGGTGGTAGTCTATCTATCTGTTCACTGATACTCCATCATCTACACAGCTCTCAGTAGAGAATTACATATGTGAGAATGCTAATTAGCCCTTGTCAGGGTTGGCATTGAGATTGTGTGGCTAATAATTGAAATAATGATCTCACAGAGATTGTTCGTAGGAGCTAGAAAACATATATGTTTCCATATGCGTGTGTAGATTCTAAAAGAACAGCATGCTCTCAGCTATTTAACGTGGTTGTCAACTTTGTGAGTTGCCTAAACGCTTTTCATTTACTTGTATATTTCTGTTTTTATATCCATCTTATTTCCCTCCTCCACATTGAGAATGAGGAAGCAAAGGAAAAAATCTGTAATCAAATCACAGTCTTGAGTTTATTGCTGGCAACTACCATCTCACCAAGAACTAAGTCTGCAAACGGCATTTAGCCTCCCAACATCTGCCTGGAAGATGAGCCTTATGCTGACAGGATGGAAAATGATCAAGTGAAAAATCATGTCATGTCCACATTGTCCCTGATTTGAGACATCCAGGTTACTTCAGGCTGATTCTGGAATTTTCTGATGTCATTTGAATTTCTCTGGTGAGACTTAGACTCTTGGTTGGTCTCAAAATCTTGAGCCCATGCTTGATGAACCACCGCAACGTCAGAGTTTTCTGTCATAACAAACAACCTCAAAATCTCAACCACTTATCACAATAAATACCTAGTTTTCACTCACAATTTGGCAAGTCAGCTGCAGCTCTGCTGGCTTGACTGGGCTCAGTTGGAATTGCCTCTGGGTTATAGGTTGGTTTTACATCTGCTTCATATATCTGCTTATCCCGCCATCCAGACTGAAGGGGCAGCCACAGTCTGCCCCTGGTGGAGCATGATGTCCTTGTGGAGGAGGGCAGGAGGTCAGGAGGAGTGAGAGAAAACACCCCTCTTGGAAGCTTCTGCTCAGAGCTGGAACACTGATGCTTCCATTCACAGTCCATTGGTCAAAGTAATTAATTCACAGGAGTAAGCCCAAGGTCGATGGGGTGGAGTTGTACATGTCCCTCCTAGGAGATATGGACATGTCCCATGAAAATGGGCAGAGATGTATTATCCTATTATAGGGACAAAGATTCGAAAACAATAATCCTGTCTTTTCACACCAGCCATATAGTGGCCTGAAAAAAAGATTGACCGTAATGCACACCTATTTTTGCTAGATGGTCTTAGATTGAAGGTAGTACAATAAGTAATATAATCACAGAAGAGTGCCTATCTCAATCATGACCTCGTTTAATTTAATTTTCCTAGAGAACTGGAAAAGAGATCTTCCACTGCTCCTCACACCCAACATCTCAATTAGATCACGTATACACGCTAGAGAACATACTCATTTGATTATAGAAGATTCATTGTTTCTCTTCATCAGGGGGTGTATAGAGGAGGCAGCTCAGGATCTGTTTTCATACGGACATGAGTTTCAATCCAGCTCAGGAACTAAATAGCTAAGAGTAATCTTGGGCAATTTATTGAACCTTCCCCATCTCCATTTCTTGATACATAACATGGGAGACACAGGACTTTCTTCACTGAATTGCTCTGCAGATTGAATGAGGTGATCTATATAAATTATCTACTATGACTCTAATAAAAATCAATTTCATTTCCCTTCTCCTAAATCTCATCCACCATCCGAGGTAAACTTTGTATCCCAATGCCTTCCCTAACCACTTTTAACTTCCTCCTGAATTCAACTGAGCACTTTCTCTTGCGAACTGCTACAGTTCCCTAGGGAAGGGATCCATAGTGTGCTCCTCGGTTCATGAATGGATGTCACGAAGTTCATGGACTAACTTTTTCCCCTCTGGAATCAATATGAAATGTTTTGTGTATGAGCTATATGCATCTTTCTGGTGAGACACTATGTAGCCTTTATCTTAACTTCAAAGCGCTGCTGGACCCAGAATATCTGAACCATTGATCAGAAATGAGCTGGGTAACTTAATCCTTGTCATACACCACCTTGTATACTGGGTACTCTTTCATGCTATGAGCCCCCTTTCCCCATCTTAATTATGACTTTCTTGAGGGGAACAAACCTATCTTCCATGGCTTATGTATCTTCTGCAACTCGTAGCATACATAAGCCAAACACTGGTAAAAATTCAAGAAATATTTGTTAATTACTCAGATAAAGGTTTTAAAAATATCACCACAGCAACCACCAGGGTGAATTGAAACAATCAAACATTTAATGTCAATGCAGAAGGCATGTAGGAAGAACAAATCATTAAAAACAGAGCAATCAAAAATCTCTGGTGGTAGCAGAGTCAGTCTGTGGGCTCACTCTTGTCCTGGCATCTGAATGGTGCTGGCAGTCCCTTGTGCAACGTCCTAGGTACATCATGTGGAAGACTGCATGATTAAATGTGATTAAAACGCATCTCCTTATTGATTAAAATGCATATCTTTACTTCATTTCCTAAAAGAAATGTGGAATATTTTAGCAACCATGAGTATGGCTACAGGTTGGAGCTTGGAGAGAAAGGCTGTTGGAGAAGAGACATTTTGACAGAATGTTGGAATATGGCACAGTCTTGTTAGAGAACTCTTAGCTCTCTTTGCAAGAGGAGCCTCTCCTGCTCCATAGGTTGATGTGGACATAGTCTAAACAAAAAGGAAGAAAAGAAGAAATAGTGATAAATGAACTTGTTTAGGCTTTTTCTTCCTTGTCTGGGAAGCAAAATAAATATAGGGTTGAGATCATGAACCAGAATTATAAACCCCACCCAAAGATACTTTTTACAAAATGAATTTCTAAACATTTAAGAACCATTAACCCCATTGTAAGTACTGGGTAGGTTTGAAGAAGAAAGAATGGTCAGGAAACCCTCCGTGAAAGATATAAGCATGTTGTCAAAAGTCAGGAGCTTTTATTGGTCCTCTGGTTCCTTCTTATTGGTTATGACTTTTAAGATTTAGTCTTGGATTCCCCAAGATTTTCAAAAAGATTTAGGGGACATCATCATCAAGTGCAGCATGGCCACAGAATTCATAAGACACACTCTCTACATAAAAATTCACAAGCATGCATATTCTCAAGTCAATCCTCTAACACTTTCAGAGGGTCAGATTCCGTATGCCTAGCAACAATTCTATTTTTTGTGTGTTTTATCCTTCTTCTCAGCTTCCTTGCTAGGCTTTAGGGAATTA
>RJWJ010025569.1:0-23775 GCA_004363605.1 Indri indri | reverse complement strand
CATTCAGGTGTCCCAGAAGAATGGATGATGTTATTTTTAGTTTTGAAAGTTAGCCATTCATCGATTTTTGCCTAGTGCTCTTTTGTAACATAATGAATGCAAATGTTTGGACATTTTAGAATCAATCTTAATTTGTCCATCCCCCCTTCCCTCCCAAAGAGGAAACTATTAACCAGAGTAAAAATATTGGACATTCAAGTAATTTCTCCTTATTTCTAAATCTTATTTGTGATTCTTAAATATCAATGAAAATTATTGCCCTTTCATCCAATGGATTTAGAAATTTGATTAGGTCCCAATAAGTTGGTATTATGGTACTTTTCTTCACATCAATATTCATGTAAAATTTTAATGTTTATTTGAAAAGCAAAGATTTCATGTTCCATGTTTGCCTTTAAGAAGTCATAAACTACAGAGTTCCCAAACAACTCAATGAGTAAAAAAATATTAAACCATAGCAATAAAGATTTCTGAAAAAATTATGGCAACTCAATGATATTCTTTCTTGTATATAATACACTGCCTTGGAATGTCCTTTTTAGTTAATTCACAGGATAGCAACAATTCTATGTAAAAATGAAAGAATTTTGAAATCTCCTCAGAAAACATTAGAGCAAGACTGAGCTTAAAAAATAAATCTATCTTTAATGAGACTTATGAGCTAACTCTTTAGCCATTAAATACTGGACCTCTTCCATCTCTAACTGAGAATGCTAGAATGTTGGCCTTACTTTACAAATGAGTGTATGATCAAATGCCTACTGTGAATTCCTGGGAAGATATTGATTGTTAAAGTTCTATCATGTGATTTAAATGTATTTAAAAAAGAATCCTGTGTGAGTAGATATAGTACCCATCCACTCACTAATGTGTATAGTGTTTAGCAAAGTACTTGGTATTGCTAAATAAATAAATGAATTAATTAAAATGTTGACATGATGCTTTATGAACTGTCTGCTACAGAAAGTCCAAGCTATTCCGGGTCAGTGATGCAATATAATTGGGCTTGGGGGTAGGTTGGGGGGTAGAGAACCTGAGTTCAAACACAAGCTGGGCCACTGACTCCTTCACTCACTTGCGAATTTAGGCAAGTTACTTAACTTGTCAGGGCCATGGCTTTCCCTTTTAGAAGCTGAAAGCATTGTGTTGAATGTACTAAGTGACCTCTGGCTTCTCTGGGCTCAAATGTCCTTCATCTTATCTTAAGAAAGCTATTCTATTTCTAGTCGGAAAAAGGTCTCAGTGGCCTGACAACCTGGAGGTACCCTTGCAGCCAGTCTTGGGAAATGTTCTTTTTCTCAACAAAATGCACTCCTAGTCCAGTTACTTCAAGTACTGTACCGTGAAAGGGATTTTTACCAGAAAATAACCTGCAGTTTAAGACATGTTAATAGAAACAGTTACAAGTACAAACAAAAGACACACAAACACAATCTAGCACTGTGTAGCTTAAAACCCAGTTTTTATTTAAAATATTTTTCTTTCTGGATGTCTCTATCCAGTCGCTTAAGTCCAGCCTCTTCTTAGGCTGGTTTCCTCCCTCCCATCCTCTCCCCTCCCTTCCCGTTCCTTTCCATTCCCTTTCTATCTCTGTTCCCCTCTGACTCTCTGAAAAATGTGTGTTAATTACTTTTTTCCAGCCAATCTGTAAAATTTAGTTTCCCTAAATCTCTGTTAAGGGGCGTAGCAGTTCGTCCAGGATAAACTGTGTGCCTGTGGAGTGCTTTGAGCACCTCTTTCAGTATATCCACCTATTTGGGTACCCGGCTCTTGTGGAATGGCTTTACCTCTGTCTCCTAACTCCTGTTTTTATGATTCTCACCACCCGCCCCCCGGCCATCCCATCTTCTCTCGCATTCTTCATACTCCTGGGTTTTTCAGGTGAGGATGGTCTCATAATCTTGGTAGCCAAGTCTAGTCTGAGCCTTTCCAAACAGTCATTTTAATATAGATGTTATGCTTAAATACAGATCATTTGGAAAATCAAAGTTGCAGATGCTCTGAGAAACTGAGAAAGAGAGAGAATTGAGAAGAGTTCTTTCTTTACCCATGTAGTTTATTTCTTTATATCACACAGACTCTTGGCTTCCTTCTTTTGGTATTTTCTAGCTTTTTAGGAGTTTCATCCTCTTTGCTTTGTATTCTTAAAGAAAAAACAGGGGTCTACAATTTTAGCTTTCTTGAGTCACTAGAGGGTCTTTCCTGCACATGTGCCTGCTCTGAAATAATTGGTTTGTCTCTTTTCACAAGGAGTAGTATTTGGCATCAGTGTCCACGTGCAGGTGTCCTATCATATAAGCTGGTGCTCCATTCAGAAAACCCAAGATAGAGTAAAATAAATTACCGACATCTTGGCTCCATGCTCCATTCACAACTGTTAATTTTACAGGGTTATGCTTCCATCTCTGAGCAGAGAGCTCCTGGCAGGGACAGCTGCTCCCGTGCCCCAGATTGTGCTGTGTTCATCCCAGTAGGAGTCATCAAAAGCAGCAGGAGAGCAGGAAGGTGGCAGTGCATCAGAGAACTGAGCAGCACTGCAGCATGGCACTGGGAGGAGGGAGCAGGATGGGTCTCTCCAAAGTGCTTTTCACTTCCTCCTTCGATCTTTGTATGGATGCGTGCATGACTAACTGGGGAAGAAGAAAAAGTCGATTCTACTGAGAAAGTTGTCAACACTGCTTTTGCTCTTATATGTAGCTTGTTTTCAAAATACCTTTGTGTATCCACTAGCATGGTGATGGACCTAACCAACAATAGGCCTGTACGCTTGTCCAGAGAGTGTCAAAGGGGCCTACATCATGACTAGTGGGATCTGGGTCACTGGGAGAGAGCTGGCATGATAGGTGAAAATCATACTTCGAGTCGGTCTGTGGTAGCTTTCCTCCTGAATTGGAGCAAAGGCCAAGGCTGATGCCAAGATTCTAACCAAGCACAGGACTTGGTACATGGTAAACACTCTTTCACTGATGGTCTTTTGAAGGAAAGTTGCTGTATTGTTCAATGCTGTATTTCCCCAGTGCTTAGAACAATGTTCACAAAACTTAACAGAAGTTAAATGCTTAAAAGTCAAATGAAGGAAAAAAATGGAGACTACCAGTAGACATAGTGAGGCACCAGGGTGAGCAATGGAGCTGTAGAGAATTTTATGTACTTGCTGATACATTTCTTTCCATGAGTATACCTTCTATTCCTGTTCTCTGATTTAATTTCCACTTGGAAAAAAGTCATTTGCAGCATATATTATGCTGTAAATGTTGCCATCAAAAGGTAAAAATTCTAGATTCTTGTCTTTAGTACTAGGATGGCTCTACTCATTATAATATAAAACAAATTTTAGGTTTAAATTGCTTTGGGAATAAGAAATTCTGACTCAGTGAACATATGCTGCTTTTTCTAAAGTGGGAATAATGTTTCTCATTCTTCTTCTTCTTAACTCAAGAATAATGACCATTTTCTTTATTCAAATTTTGAAGGTATGGTGTGTTTAAGACTGATGCTGGACCATATACAGAAGAAAGTTAGATAATCATTTTGTGACCAGCATTCTGGGTTGTCACATTCTGAACAAATCCCTGGAACTCATTTATATTTTGCATAAAATTCTCATGGGATTTATTGTCTAAACCTACCATACTCTCTGCCTTGAATCTATTAATTTCCTGATCAGACATGAAATTTTGGGGGTAAAAATAGATTTGCATTTTTTCTCTACCATAAAGTTTTATACACAGTCCCTCTCAGAAACCCTGAAAACTCAATATCTTTCAGAGCCATTTGATTAAAACCTAGAGTGAATGTGATTTGAATTGTCAAAGTACATCTAAAAAAAGGCTGGTTTAAGTTTGGCAGTGGAGCAACACTGAGCTGGGGAAAGGAATACATATAAAATAATGCAGGTGATTCTGGAATATCCAAAAGACATTAGTTTTCCCATAAAACACTGTGGGAGAGAGAGGCTCGATTTGAACTTGCAGGGTACTGTTGATTGCTTAACTCCCCAAATAGTGCCTGACACAAAATAAATCACTCAATAAATGTTCGTTGAGTGCTGCGATTTGAAGAAGAACATCACATGAGCTCTCCCTTTTTCCCCCTCTTTTCTCCACTAAGGTTGAAAAGAATGATGAAGACCAAAAGATTGAACAAGATGGTATCAAACCAGAAGATAAAGCTCATAAGGCCGCGACCAAAATTCAGGCTAGCTTCCGTGGACACATAACGAGGAAAAAGCTCAAAGGAGAGAAGAAAGGTGATGCCCAAGCCGCTGAGGCTGAAGCGAATGAGAAGAAGGATGAAGCCCCTGTTGCTGATGGGGTGGAGAAGGGAGAAGGCGCTGCTACCACGGAGGCGGCCCCCGCCACTGGCCCCAAGCCCGATGAGACCGGCAAGGCAGGAGAAACTCCTTCCGAGGAGAAGAAGGGGGAGGGTGCCCCCGATGCTGCCACAGAGCACGCAGCCCCCCAGGCTCCTGCGCCCTCAGAGGAGAAGGCCGGCTCAGCTGAGACAGAAAGTGCCACTAAAGCTTCCACTGATAACTCGCCGTCCTCCAAGGCGGAAGATGCCCTAGCCAAGGAGGAGCCTAAACAAGCCGATGTGCCTGCTGCTGTCACTGCTGCTGCTGCCACCACCCCTGCTGCAGAGGATGCTGCTGCCAAGGCAACAGCCCAGCCTCCCACGGAGACTGCAGAGAGCAGCCAAGCTGAAGAGAAGATAGGTGAGCACCCGCGAGGGCCAGATGCAGTGGGTGCATGGGTCAGGTGGAGGGGTCTGTTCAGAAGGTCATCCAGGGAGAGAGGAGAAAAGTTAGAAGGTGGTTTTTGGAAATCAAGGGAAGTCATGCTTAAGTCCCCAAAGTGGCAGGACTAAGAGCTAAGGTTATCCTCCCAAATATCTCTAAGCCTGAGAGATAACTCAGACAGGTCTATGTGGCAGCCCCTACTAGAGAGATCTGGCAATTATCTTAAGTAGATGGATATATACAGGCAAACTAGATAAACTTGGTTAAAAATATTCTGTGTGCTGATAGACTTAGTTTAATAAGTAATTACTGAGGCTACATATATTTTATGGGTGAGAGATAGCTAATGTGATTATCTGACTCCAGGAAGTGTCTGGTCTAAATACAGCCAACTTCTTATTGATCCAGATTACCTAGTGTGTTAATTGCTGGCAGCCAAAACATAATCTCATATCATCTTTCCCTATCCCACAATATGTTTCTGGGCATTCTCCCCACCATCAATTGGTGAGTTGTGTATGTGTGTCTGTGTGTGTGTGTGTGTGTGTGTGTGTGTGTGTGCGCGCACGCATGCTCTCTCAGAGAATGCTAATTGTAATGTTAATTGGGGTCAAACATAATTAGGAAAATAAGTCTGTTGATGTTGCCAAGAACAAAAGAAAAACCTCAAATCAGAATATGTTGTGAAGTCAAACATAAATTATCATTTTATTATTGAAGACACTACTTTCTGTCATATTCATAAATAATTGAGAGTTGATTATGATTACAGAAAGGTACTGGATTCTATTCAGTTTGGAGCTGTAACTTGGAAGTTGGAGTGTTTTCACTATTATTGCCCAAAGAGCCTATGCGGAATTGGAATAGAACATTCCCAGAGCAAGATAAATTTACCAGACCTTCACCCCTCGGAACTAGATCTAAACCTCACCCCAGCACGACCACAGTGGTAAAGGTGTCCGGCAGTCTCCGGGATCTTTCTCTAACCTAACATGACCCATGAACACTTTCCAACCAAGATACTCAAGGATAAAGTTACTTCTGTGCTAGTTTAAAAGGCTGGTTTACTCTTTTAGAACCCCTTGGCTTTAACCAGTGATGTGTCCGAATGTGGACTGGACCACAGTGTTCTCCTTGGGAGAAGATCTACTCCATGAGAGTGGTCTGAGAAATGTTCTGATATCTGGCCATCATATTAAGAAAGTAATTATTGGACGTTTGCCTTGATATCCATTTCTCCAAAATTAGATACTACAGTATGGCAGATGACTATTTTAGATATTTTTAGGTCTATTTCTTTCTTATCCTTAAAATTCTGTAAGATGCCAGATTATATAAATTATCATTGTTATTAGCATATTCTAGCTCCAGGTAAATCATGTGCTACTTTCTATCAGTGATTCATTTCGAATCATTATTCTAACTACATACCTGCACCAGGGGTCAGAACTTGAGGTTAAGAAGATGGGAATTTTTCCCTGGAAAAGGTAAGGTATGTGATAAAAAATGGGATATGGGTTTTAATTAACTCAGTAAAGTAAACTCCGTTAACTATTGTTCTTTAGATTTAAGGTTTGAGCCTCAGATACAATGTCTGAAAATCACTTTGCATATAGACAGACTACCTGTTGTGTTATTTTCATAAATCTTAGAAATTAATCCTACTTTTAATACGGAAAATATCTGACATTGCTCAGATCATAGTTTTAAAATTGGGATTTCTAAAGTTGTAAGTATAGACACAAAGACATGATGTGATTTTAAGTTTACATTCATTATTTGGATTAATAGAAAGAAGGACTTCTTGAATCAGTGAAAAGTCTAATATGTATTTTTAAAGAAATTGTTTTACTATTTTTCCAAGTTATGATAACTCCAAATGTATTAATGAAATATTTTATGTAGGTAAGTGTTTAAATATTGAATGGAAACTGACTAAATTTAAATTGTAGATAATAATTTGTTCACTCATTCATATATTCTTCAACTTTGCTTACTCTATTCATTTATTTGATTAAAATTGTGTTTAGTCAGTGAAAGCAAATAGAGATCATGCTCTGCCCTAAATTTTATAAATTCTGATTGAAAAATGTCTTAGTCAGATTTTATTATGTGCATTGAGAGGTGATCGAAAGTGCAGGTGAAGTTAAACTTGAAGATAATCACAAAGGGCAATTTATCTTACAATGTTTCTTAGATTTGTGCGGGTATTGTCCTCTTGGTTAGATTCTGAAATGCTGCCTGTAGCTTCTTTCTGGACTGAGGGATCTATTAGCCTTGCCTGCTGCATGTGACAAGCACAAATTACCCAGCTGTGATGAATCTCATGGAATCACAGAAACTGAAGGTGACAAGGAGATCTATCATATCATACCAGGACCAAATTCCCAGGAGCCCTGTACTGCATTTCCTCTATCTTCCCTTGGATTTCATTCTAGTCTGGGTTAAAACAGCGGTATTTTCAACTGGGCTGTACCATTAGGAAATGGATGGCTACCATGGGTTGCTTTAGAATTCTATGGCTGCCTGGAGGGGCACAGAGACACAGTCTAAGAGGGCACAATTGTGGTGGGGTACAAAATTAGTCAAAAAAGAAAATCTAAGAAAATCATTTCTGTCAGTAAAAGGGTCAGGCTGTGTGTGGTGGCTCATGCCTGTAATCCTAGCACTTTGGGAGGCAGAGGCAGGAGGATCTCTTGAGGCCAGGAATTCAAGACCAGCCTGAGCAACATAGTGAGACCCTGTCTCTACAAAAAATCGAATTAGTTGGGTGTGGTGGTGCAGGCCTGTAGTCCCAGCTACTCAGCAGGCTGAGGCAGAAGGATCACTTGAGCCCAGGAGTTTGAGGTTGCAGTGAGATATGATGATGCCACTACACTCTAGCCCCAGCAACAGACAGGGACCCTGTCTCAAAAATTAAAAGGGTCACAATTTATATCAAATATGATCATTGCTTTAATACATATGGAAATATTTTATAAATTATAAATGTTACTTATTTTATTTCTTTTACTACTTATGGATTTGTTACAGGTGGATGCCATTTGCATTAGGACCTTTGAAGTTGATTATTTTTTTCCGTTTTATTTTTCTTTTTTAATCATCCAACTATATCTCCCTCTCCCTGCTTTGCTAGTTTGCCTGCCCAGCTTTTTATGTGCCTATGACCAAAACATTTCAGTGCATTCCTTATGATGGCTCCTTTACGGGAAGAAGAATGTTGAAAACACTGCCCCCTTCAGCCCCGAGGAGAGAACTTCCAAGCCCCCTTTAATGAATATGTCCTTGGGGTTTTCTACAGAGAGTCAATGTGCTCATTGACTCTCAGTGAAAGAATTCTCTGTTATGTCTCCTGTTCTCCATGGTAGCCTATTGACTTTCCCCAATAGAGGAGTCCAAAATTTCTGCTGTGGCCATATTCAGTGATGTAGTTGTACCAAGGTAACCTGTCCAGGTGGCTATCAATACGTGATATTGATTGGGTGGCTGCCACAGGGTATGTGACTGATGCTAGTCAGAAATGTAACTCTGAGTCACTCTAAGATGTTCTGTAGGTTGATCCTGGCTGCATTTTATTTCCATGGTCTCATATGCCTTTCAAATTGGGATAATCAATAATGATCTGGAAAGGAGGGGAGTTTCCTTTTGTCATTCTCTGTTCAAATAGAAAAATTGACTTGGTGTCTTCCTACCTCTCTCCCTCCTCCCTTTTCTCCTTCCTGCCTCCCTCTCTTCCTCCCTCCCTCACTCTCTTCCTCTCTCTCTTTCTCCCATTTTTCTATTCTTCCTTCCTTTCCCCCTTCCTTTTATATTATCTTTCTGCTGTGCTAGGCATTGGGATCACAAAGATGAGTAAGACATGGTCCTTTGACCTTAAGGAATTCTCATCTGGTAGCAAGGGTGGGATGAAATTCACAGAGTAGCATTGAAAACAATCACATTAATAATAATTAAATTCTACAAATAGGTATGGAGTACTTCTATATGCCAACATGCTTTGGGACAAAATATGGATGAGACAGTGCTTCAGGGGCCAAGATAGAGTTTGATGCATGCTATGAAAAGTCTTATATAATGTGTGTTTTGATAGTCAAGTTACTAGCCATAAATATCGATGCAAAATTTATAATTTCCAGAATGATAACTATGTGTAAGAAAATGAAATACTCAGGCCATATTTCTGGATTTGGGAAAATTGTTTGTTTCCCAGAACAATATTTTCCCTAAGGCCCAAGGTAGCCATCCACTTTTTAGCTTTCCAGAAGATAGATCCACTTCACCTGAGATGTGTGCTGGATGTGAGATTTCCTGACAATATTTACATTTATTTGGCAGGGTGCCTCATAAGCGGCTTTGATTTGAAATGTGGTTTCAGCCACTTCCCAAATTTATACACAACTCATAAAGAGTGAAAATCTTGGTTGTGAAAGTCCATAAATGCTGTTTATAAGACATGTGCACCCTGTCAGATACTCAATCATATGCCTCTTGAGTGCTGTTGATTATTAAGCTTTTATGGAGCCCTTTTGTATTGTGAGAGTGATGATTTTTATTGCCTTTTCTTGACCAAGAACAAATGGCATTTGATAATATTTCTCTATTCTTACATTGCAAGAATAGGGGCAAAGTAAATGGGTCTTCTGCCCACAGACAGAGTCAGCGAGGAAACGGGTCAAATTAGGAGACCTTTAAATCTTACCTTCACTTTAGCCCTATGATTCTTTACCTCTCTTTTAAGATGTTATGTTTTATCTCTATTTCTGCATTTTCTCTGTACCTTACCAGTGTGACGATCTGATTTTATTGGGAAATACCTACCAGGACATTCCCAGGGCATTCTCTGTCCTTCATGCCCTGTAAGATAATGCAGGGAAAAGAACATTGAACTGAACCAAAGAGAAGAGGAGTTCTAGTCTCCATATTTCTACAAAACAGCTGTGAGATCTTAGACAAGTTATTGCTTCTCTTGGCCTCAGTCATCTCGTCCTTAAGTAGAAAGCCTAGGATAGTTGATTTTTTTAGGTTTTTTCAAGAGTCAAAATATAAAAGTCTAATAATAGGTAGCATTTAATAAACTTACATCAAGTGTCAGGTCCTTTGCTAAATGCAATGTGGGCATTATCGCACTTGATCATCATAACCGCTCTGTGGTAGCAATGTAGTTGCATAATTTCTCCTTCCTCTTTTACAGACAAGGAGCCTGAGGTTTAGAGAGATATGGCATTAATCATTGCCAACAGCTAGCAAAAAGTTGGATGAGGAGCTGATCCCTGACAGTCTGAGAGGTCACATGCTGATCCCTCACACCCATACAAGTACTATTCTGGAAGAAACAAAGAGAAGAGAGATGTCTGAAGACCCCAAAATCATGTTCTAATCTAAGAACATCTCTCTTGTTTGTATAATTGGATACTCCAGACTCTTGCCTGGGAATTATTAGTGATGCATTTGCAGAGGGGCATCCAACAACTGCCGTAATTCCTGATCGTAATTCCTTCACAGCTCTATCCCCCCAGAATTACTGGGAATATTAAACTAGTTCTCAACTTAAGTTCTTATTCCAAAAATGCTTCAAGTGCTGTTTTATTAGACCTAAGAGAGCTATAAAGATCAGTTGAAACTGATTGTTCTTAACAGGAATTAGTAACTCCATCAAATATGCCAGGAGGAGCTGAAAATTAGAAATTGGAATTTTCATATCTCAATCAGATGACAATCATTTTGTTTATTGTAGGCGATTCTTACCCTAAATTTAGCTTATCAGAATTAGTATATATTTTACGTTCTTGTTTAGATCCCTCCTCTCCTTTGAAGTGCATTTCCAAAAGACCTGGTACCTTTACAACTAAAACATTAAAGAACTTAACAGAAGAGACAAATTGGAGAGCAATCACTATCTCTTTAGTGAAAAAGAAGTAAGCAGACAAAAGAAAAGATGAAGAAATGTGTTTTAGCATTAAAAAACTCACGTTTTTGAGGCCTTTTGTCCATTCTTTCATGGCTCATACTAAATTATTACTATCACCCTATGAAAGAGGCTAATAAATAGAAAGGCATGTTCCTCCCTCAATTTTAAAGTTATAAAACTATATTTGAAACTAAAAATAATATTTCTTCAAACATAGAATATTTTTCAGATGTTAATACATATTCATCATATGTCTTTTTTCCACTATGCACACATACTCGTGCAGACACACAAATCCCAAAAGCATTTGAAAGAGAAGGAAGAAGAAACAAGAGCAGGAGGGTCACACAGTGAGTCCATTTGAGTAGTCATCACTCTTACTTTGTTTGCAGAGCCATAGCTTCATTAAATGAAGAATGAAAATAAAAAAAAAAAAAGGAATGAAAAGCTTCCTCTATCCAGACGTAAACGGAAAGGAAGAAGGAAGCCAATGGGGCTGCTTAAAGCTGCAAGAACTGTGCTCTTGAAAATCTGCCAGGATTATATGGTTTATAGCATGTATAAAGAGATCAGGAAGGTTTGAAAGAATATGTTATTTTTGCATCCCTCTTAGCCATGTTTGAATTTTGTGTTGAAAGAAAATGACTAAATCAGGTGCTAAACCTCAGACCAATTCAGATAATCAAGAAAATTTGAACCACTGCCATCTTCAAAAAAGCTTTAGCCAGTTATTGACCTCACTGCCATAAAGCTTGGCTCTCTAAGCAAGCAATTCATTTTTGGGTTTGTTTAAGAGTTGTCATAAATTATCTTTGAATGGTGAATAGTATAATGTTTTTAATACATCTTATAGGATATCTGTGATGCGATAGCACTGTATTTTCAGCATAATAGACTGAACACCACTTAAAATCAAGACATATGATTCTTGTTCAGATTCTGTTGAAATCAAGCCAGGCTTTCCACACTTAGGGCTTAGCTCTGACATCTTCGGTGTGTTCAACTAGGTATTCTTTACCCCTCAGCTTCAAAAAACAAGTTTATAATGGTAGACCAAGGAGACACCTTAAACTGTGGGGCATATGGCCTCTTAGCCAACCATCCTCGCTTTCCTGTACTCCCTTATTTTCTTAAGTATTACATAGTGGGTTTGTGGGATGGAGCTGATAGTAGAGAATTTAGCTAGAGAGGCAAAGAATCTAAGAAGATTCAGTTCCAAGAAAATTTATGATTACACTGGGGGCCCAGAAGCCAGCAGGAAACTTCAGTGGAGTTTTCTAACTCCACCTTATACTTGAGATTGAAAATAAAGAATTGAAAATAATGTTTTCTGGTATGGTTAGACTACTGACTCCTTGTCCTTCTAACAGTGTCTCTGAAATTGAAAATTACAACTGTGGTGGCCATCATTTGCTGTCAGTAGTTTCACTTCCATTATAGACAAATCATTATTGATTTATTTTTATACCTATCTTATTTCATTAAAGTAACTACAACAGCTTCAGGAATTCATAAAGGCTTCAATTCTTGTATAGATCAGTGGACCCACCAGACAGACATCTGATAAGCTTTTCAAAATTTTTTCAGTAGATTGCCATTAAAACATAAATATTATATGAATAAGCTAATACGACTTTCCTCTAATTCTTTTTTTTTTTATTTCAGTATATTATGGGGGTACAAATGTTTAGGTTACATATATTGCCTTTGCCCCACCCGAGTCGGAGCTTCAAGCATGTCCATCTAATTCTTTTTTTAACTCTGCATTTACAGTGCCTGGATCTTTGAGCATTAGTGAAATTGGCTAACAGGCCAAAGTGTTTGGAATTAGACTATCAAACATCCCAAGAAAAGATGGTATACACAATAGACAAGTTAGATGTGATTACTCAACAATTCTCACACATATTTTCATTTTTTAAATCATAATTAGGGGATTGTGGAAGATAAAATACTTCAGTTTGATCATCTCACATCATTCTACTTGGAAGGGAAACTGAAGTTCTTATTTTCAGGGAAAAAAATAGTACCCCAGGAAAGCTATTTGTCTTTCCTTTAAATTATGCTCAATGTTAATGGTCTTTCCTGGTAGCATATATAACAGTGAAGTAACTTTGAAGGCCAGTTTTTTTGTTTGTTTTCATTTTTTTTCCAGTGTGAGTTAGTAGAATCTTTTGGATTTTGGAATAGAAACTAGAAACCATTTACCTAAAATGGTTCCTTCTTACCGGTGTATGATGAATGTGTATATATCTGTCAGATAAAATGGAGACAAACATTTTTATAGCCTTGAAAAAAATTTCTCCTTGTCCTGGGGTATGAAAAGGTAAAGAATGTGATTTAGTTATGCTTAAGCACTGTGTTCATTCCTGTAGCATAGCCTTCTGCCAGTTCACAGACACATATGTATACACACATACACACATGAATACTTAGTATGCAGCCAAAGGCCCAAGAGTTTAGGCTGTCACAGACAATCTGAAAGAACAATGAATTACACATTTTCTTCACTGTTCAGGCCAACAGGAAGTGGGAAACAGCTCCAGGAACATCATTCTGGCTCTCTGAGGGTGTGTGTGGAGAGTCATAGTCCTTTCTCTGCTGGTCACATAACCAGGATATGTTTGTGAATCTACGATGGGATGGTTAGAACTAGGATTTGTGACTAAAGCTATGTATGATGACATTTGTAGTGTCTAAAAATTAAAACCCTGGTTAGGCTAGTTAGGGGAAGATTGTCCAAGAAAACTTCTTGGTGTAGAGGTTACCTCAGCTGAGTCTTGAAGGACAAAATGTATCTAATGAAAAGGGATATCATTTATTTAAAAACTTGAGAAACCACCTTTCATTTAAATTAACGCAAAAATACAAATAATTTAATTCAATTCATAATTCTGCTGCAGCTTTTTAAGATTAAGCCTCAGGGGAGATAGTAGCTGTTTTGTTTATCATGAACTTCTGCATCTATAACAATGATTTGAATGAATAATATTATGCAGCAGAGAAGATTCTAAACTGACCCAGGAGAATGAGTACAGAAGCTCACTGGAAAGTTTTGTTGTTACTCAGAGCCATAAGTCATCCCTGAGGTCGCCAGAATTCAAACCACTTAGGGGTCATAGACCAGTGTGAGCATTTTGCATTATGTTCAGAGACATATTGAGAACTAGAGGAAATCAAGGTTGCTCCCTTCTGAAAGCAGGTGATTAATTTCATTCCAGCCACATGAGCGACCTGTGGGTGGCTCTTGCCAGTGTGTGACAAGTACAACCAGGGAAGAAATAATCTGCCAGGTTCCTTGGCTCCTTTTCCTCATCTGACACATTTAAGTAATCTTTGCAAGATGTGTGAGGGCTTACTAAACCTGCTGTTGCCCCACTACAGGATGAATTGTTAATGTGCTCCCAAACCAACAGTGTGAGGGCAGAGATCAGTAAATAGGCTTTCCCATTCCTGTTGCCTGTTCTCCTTTCCCACAGTGGTATAATATTAATTTTTGTGCAGCCTGTGAGCCATTCAGACTATAGATCACAGGGGACATGGGAGTGGAAGGTTGAATAATAGATTCTTCCCCACACATAAGCTGTAACTTAAAGTAACTCTCATGTATTTGGTAAAAAGACAAAAAGAGCCCCACTTTGTGAAACTCTCTCTATTCCAATATAAAGGGCTAAGTCCATAGTTTGGTAATGTGGTTTCAGCATTATCCCCACTGGTATAATCAAATCCTTTTAGAAGGAAAAGCAGCAGTGGAAGATTTTTGTTTTCCTCCTTCCTACTCCTTTAATACTCATGGGTTAACTACAGTAGGTTTATAGGAGAACAACAACCTGGTTTCTATTAGAAGGTATAAGTTAGTTTCCTTTTTCTTGCCAGTTTTTACAAAAAGAAAAACAGAGGGTAAAAAATGAAGCAAAACCTTGCCACTTTCTGATTAGCTATTCATTTATGCTTTTCATTCCAGCAGAAAAGTAGACATTTAAGATGCACCACTGTATTTGTAGTACATTGCTAGTGGTCTGAATACAAGGCTGGTGCAGTTGTCAAATTACATATTGCTTTGGGAAAACCTGAAGAGAGAACCTTGTCTAACATCCCGATACAGTAGATTTTTTATAAGAGTACCATACAATACATGAAGAAATTGTTTTTCATGTTCAAGATTAAGCTGGAACTATGGTCGTTGTTTTTCATGTTCAAGATTAAGGTGGGACTATGGTCACGTGTTTATCACATCAAGAGTCTCCACTATAAGGTGAATTTGAAATATGGTAAGAATGAGCATTTACCACATTTTCAGGTATTATAGAATAATACTTCTCCCCACTCTTGCCCTGTATGCATTTGAGTCACTGTCTGGCCATTTGCCCTGAGATGCATGCTGACTGCACATGGATATATGTTTCAAAGCAAAAGAAACAAACAAACAAACAAACGAAAGCATAAAGCTTTCATTATAATTTCCATGGAGTAAATACTTCCATCATGGCTGATTTCAGGCTACCAATGTGTTGTCCCCGAACAAGCAGCTGGGAAGAGATGCTAACAACTTGCTCTCCATAGCCAGTGTGAGCTAGCTCCAGCATACCCCAAGTCGATATATTTTAACAATTTAGTAACTTTTACTTTTGGTGACTCAAAAATACTAGGACGGTAACTATCAACTCCCAAATAATGTATCAGTATAGGAGCACATAAATATCTACTTGTAAAAACATTATTTTGTACATATGTGTGTGATGCCATGAGAAATATTTTTAACATTTGCAATCTTGGAGGGGAGGGAAGGGCACGCCTTAAACCCGCACTTGGGTGAGGCAAAGGCATAAAGTGTAACTGTAGTGTTTGTACCCTCACAATACCCTGGAATAAAAAAAAAAAAAAAAAAAAAATTGCAATCTTTTCTGTTGAGCATCATTCACTTATTAAAGGTTAAGGAAAAAGGTAAAGTTTACAATTACACCTGGTATTCAACTAGAAAAACATTTGCTACTGAAGGAATGGATGCACTGTCCTCAAAAGTGTGATCTGAGCTGTATCTTTTTAATGAATTGAAAGACTTTTAATCTTTCCATTTTTTAAGAACGTGCATATGAGTTTATAATAAAATAGATACTTAGGAACTTTAAAAATGAGTGAGGAGTAACAATCAGATACAAAATTCTCAAATCTTGGAACCTAAAATATTGAATTTTAGAATTTTCTTAAAACCTTTTTCTCATGATTACTGTAGTTTGAAAAAAATTATGTTCTTCCAAAGGAAAGAAGGGGAATTAAAAAAAATAGACGTGTTATCCAGGTCTGGGGGCATGTGCCTGTACTCCCAGCTACTCATGAGGCTGAGGCAGGAGGACAGCTTGAACCTAGGAATTTGAGTCTACGGCGCAGTGTGATTGCACTTGTGAACAGCCACTGCACTCTAGCATTCTAACCTGGGCAACATAGTAAGACATTGCCAAAGGGAAAAAAAAAAAAAAAAGCCACATTGATGAAGGCAATGGGTTTTTCTCATCTGGTTTTTCAGAGACGATTTCAGGATTCAGTCTGAATTGTGACCATTGATGACTTTTCTAACCTCTAACACAGAAGAAGACTTGTCTCTTTCCTAATAGTAATTTTTTAGGGAGAATGATGTTTTTAGTGCTAGGAGGAACATTGTAAAACAATATATTCACAGAGGGTAGGATCAGATTAGTGAGTGATTACTGAAGGCGGAACTTCGAAAATTGTTAGCGCGGACATCGATTGTTCAAATGAGGTTAAAATGTATGTACTGAACCCCAAAGCAAATGTGCTCTGGTTGAGGATGGTAGGTGAAAGTGGAGATGGCTGAAGATGCCCAGAGCTCCCTGTTCTCTGCTTCTATTCCTCCCTTGTAGATGGATTTTTTTCTGAGCTCCAAAGTACAGTTTGAAAAGCAGAAACTTAAGGAATTCCTCTGCTACTGTCTACATGTAGCCAGCAAAATGGTCCATGTCGGTCAATCCTGTTTACTGTAAGGTGGTCTTCACAGTGAGTATGGATAACTGCACCCTTACTGATCATATAGTAGATTATGTGTATTATTTATAAGGCCAACAGACTAATCCTTCATATTATAGTCCTATTATTTAGTCTCAGATAGGATTAGTCTGAGTAACCTCTAACCATGGTATTAGGTAATTAGACAATGTTCTATTTTATTTTAGTTCCAATAGTATTAAAGACATGCAGAAGTTATTTTCTAAATGATATTTTACAGATAATAAACCCAAGGAAAATTTATTTTCTAAAACCTTATTTTAAAACCCTCCATCAGTGAGTTTTGAGTGTTCCATGGAGCTGCACCTCAGAAGTGTTTTCTGGGAGTCCGATTGTTTTGCAGAGGCCAGGTTGGGAGGATTTGGGTCCCCCACAATCCCATAGTCCCCCTTACCCCTACCAAACTGTGTCTGGATCTTGGTAAAACTTTGACATTTTAGGTAATAATAATTAAAAATTACTGTTCTAAACTTAAGGCCAATTTCAAAAGATCTTGAATTTTAACATGAATAAAACTCAACTGAACTCTTCTTTTCAGGCAGGCATCCTCTCTGTACTTAGCTTGAATTGTCTATTTTACAAACAGATGATCTTCCCAGATATACTATAGAAATTACTCAAATTGGCTTGTAGTGCTTATCGCAAACAAATGAAATTTAGGTGACTCATCCAGGGTTATTAAACGAGGCTATGTAAAATTAGTATATCTATGGCTTTTGGGTCTTTAATAATGCAATAATATTTTTTAGTTGTATTGTAATTTGTAACATAATTGTATAAACAAAATATTCTTTCTGAAGGGATACTACTTACTGGTACTCTACCTATGTAATTTTGAAATATCCACAAAAGTAAGATTTCTAAAAGGTTAAAACCCAAAATCTGTCTCAAAAATTCTGTCATTTTCCTCTCTCTCACTCCTCAGCCCCAGTGGACAATAGCTGTTTGTACCCAGAAGGGAAACACCCACAGGCAATGGGGCCAAGTCTTATTTAACTCCAGGGTTGACCTCCTAAAGGTCACTTCAGTGATTAACGTCACAACATGACACAACCCAGCTGGGTAAAAGGAGTAGGTCCAATAATGTCATAATCATTTTAGGCTTCGGGTTATAATTTCTAATAGACTAGTCTAAAAATGACTCATTCAAAGCTACAAACTTATGCCCATCCACATAATACCCTGCATAAAACCTTCCAATGCTTAACTTTTGCAACCTGCATAAAATCTAAATAATTACCATGGCGTACAAGGCCTCATATGATCTGACTTCTTATTTCTCTGATCTTATGTTCTTGTACTCCGTCCTTCTGCCCTCTGCTCTAGCCATAATCCATAGCTTTATTAATGTCTCTTGAACACATTCAGTCTGTTCCTGACCCAGGGCCTTTGCACTTGCTTTCTCCTTGATCTTCCCATCGTTACCGCTTAGCACTTGCCTCTTAGCACTTGGGACTCCATTTGAATGTCACTTGCTCAGAGAAGACTTCCCTGACCATTTGCTCAGAACAGCACCACCCCTACCAGCCCCATCAGTTCTACCACATCACCCAATTTATTTTCTCCATAGCATTCTCGGTGCCTAAAATGACCGTGTTTATCTATCTCTCATGTGTTTATTGCCTTTTTCTCTCTCTCACTAGGCTTTCTGTTTCCTGAAGCCAGCACTCAGAATAGAGCCCAGCACACGAGGGCCCTCAGTGGACATCCACTGATTGACTAATAATGTGTATTTCACCTAGGGAGAGATTTCTCTTCATACACAGCTTGAAAGGGAAAGAATCATTTCACTTTTCCAGTTCGAAGCCCCACCAAAAAAGCTAAGAATTTTTCAGGCAAATGCCCATTTTTATTGCTTGTAGTCCAACTCTTTGGAGCTTTATAAAATGAGCAACTTCCTTTCCATGACCTATTTCTGAATATCTCCCAGGCACCCAAACACACTTGAGTCTGGATAAGGATGTTTGACTCAGAAGGAGAATTGGTCAGAATGTGAGAAAGGAGCGTGGGCTTCTGAGAAGTCCCAGGTGGGGATAGGGGTGGAGACTCTTTCCTCAATAAAGAAAAAGGAAGAGTATAAGGGAAGGAGAATGGGGTAGAACACGGAAGAAAAACGAGGGAGAAGAAAAGTAGAAGAGGACCAGAAATGGAGGTCTCAGAGGAGGCAGAAAGAACAAAAAAGGGAGAGGTGGATAAAGAAGAGAGGATAGAAAAGAGGAAAGGGCGCAATCTGGGAGAAGGCATGTGGCCTGGGAGAGGCAGGACTGCAGGCGCAGAGAAGAGCAAAGAAAGGCACTGACCAAGCCGGGATACCGAGAGGCGGGTGTGGTTCCCTGGAGCTCTGCTGCTACCAAGCTCTCCCGTCATGGGCAAATTTACCTTCCTTGCCGGTGAAAGGAGATGGTTTTAAGGTATCTTCCATCTCCAGCACTTTCTGTTCTTGGCTTCACAAATAGCAGGCCCTAAAGGGTTCCTTGGCAAATGGACTTTCTGTCTTTGCACAGATCTAAGTGGCAGATGGGGCCCGGCTCCCCAAGGAGAGCCCCCCCACGCCCTGCCCTCCATTGTCTGAGCCCTTCTGCAGCCCCAGTCTCCAGCCAGTGCTGCCTCAGAAAACCAGGGGACTCTGTCTCTGCTTGCTTCCAGGCAGGGAAAGAAAAGAGGAGTTAAGTTTCATTAACCCGCAAGTTTAAATGTAGGCCTATTTCTACACTAGAAGTTATAGATTCCAAAGCATGTTTCAGAGACATTTATTTCTCTGTTCCTCATGGAGAAACAAACTTGGAGTTGAACAGTCTTGGGTTCACTTCCGGGTTTCTCACTTCATGTCTGTAATGATTTGTTTAACCTCCAATGTCTTTTATCTATAAGATGAAGATAAAAAAATAAGCAGTTATTGTAAGGATTTAATGGTGTAACATATTTAAAGAACTACATACAGAGTAGGTCCTCAATTAATATAATTTTGCTTTACCTTTCTTCTGATAACCTGGAATAATTACTTCTCATGTTCATACTCTCCTCTACCTATATGGTAATCCTTTGGACAAATCTTGCAATTAGAGATGGTAAAAGCAAGAATCATCTGTCATCTTCCTATAGGTAACACAGTGGAAGAGATTCATTCATCTAATAAATAAAGAGAACTATTTTTTTAGTGACCCAAAATAAAATATTTCAAGGTACTACAAAAGAAAAAATACATTACTAAGTGGATACTGCAACAATAGACAAAGAATTGCAACATCCATGAATTTAGCCAAATCTCCTCAGAGGCCAGTAGCACAGGAAAAGATCATGGGTGTTGGAATCAGACCTGTCTATGTTTGAGTCAAAGGCCAGCTTTATGTCACTAGCTCAACATCAGTTTTGTCATTGTGAAATATATTACACCTTCATTGCAGAATCTTGTGGTTGTTGGTGTTAAATAGATTATGTGTAAAGTGCATATTACGGTATTTTATCGAACACATAGTAAGTACCTAATAAGAAGTCACCATTGTTTCTGTCCCTTTCAACTGAAGCTGTTGGGAAACATTTTTTTCTTTAGTGCTACACCTGATTTTATGAAGAAAATTAATGTGCAAATGGGACTTGATTTATGGACAGCAAGAGAGACACAAAATAATTTACAGTCTCTTCTGGGAGTCAGAAACTATTCTATTTGGCCTAACTTGTAGCTCGGCAACATTACCAAGTCCTTGCACTATCAGTAATGATTGAGCCTGGAAGTTAGCCAAGGCCACCAGGTAGTGATGTTAGGATTAATTTAGGATTCAGGTAATTGGTCCCTCAGAAACTGCAATCTAGGGATTCAATAGAAAATATTGGGGTCCCTTAGGGGAAATAGCTAATGCACTCTTTCTAGGTACATATCAGCTATAAACCGTCACATCTTTGATTTCAATCCTACAGTCTTCGACCTAAAAGGAAATGTAGAAATTGCCTAGGCCTGAGGCTGAATGGGCTTAGGAGGTCCTTTAATCTCCTGAAATTATTTGCAACATGTTACGCTGTGTGTGCATATGGATGACTCTCTTAACAGAGTGTCCTTGTCTTTCATCATATACTCTACTGGGACCATTACACAAAAAGATTATGATCTACTCTACTTGAACAATCTCCAGGAGAAGTTGTATAATACATGTGTGTGTTTTAAAAAGATGAAGCATGTTCCAGGATTTGGGTTGCATGATCTGTCCATGGCCACACAGTGAGTTAGCATCAGCGTAGAGGAAGGAGATCCACCCAGATGTCCCAAGGACTGTATCCTCCTGTCATTCAGTTAATTTTTATTTATTAATATGTATAATTTCCATTCTGCACTAGGCATTAAGAAGGATGTTGATGCATAAAAGTGAATATCTGTTGTCATGGAAGTTACGATCTGGCTGGAGAAAAAAGTAAGGCCCTTAAAAGGAAAAAAATATAAAAACAAAAACAGGACCAGTAAACAAGATAAGTAAGTGCCTATTTACAAGCTGCAGTCTGTACTTGTGGAGAAGTAATTCAGAGGCCAGGAGAGTGGGTAGGGTCTGAAGAAAAGAAATGAACATCATTATGGGGCATTGGTGAGGATACTGGCCTGGTAACTTGTGCCAGTAAGCGGGTGGTGGGATACATTGGACCTTGAAATGGTCAGAGAATTTCATTCTTGGTCCATCAAATTGAGGGTGGTTGAAGTTTTTATGTTACTATATTATTTTTGCTTCAAGAATGACTCTGATGTCTCTATAAGGTCTATACAAAGCACAATCCACAGTTTATTCGTTAAAATGACTTTAATAAACTATTTCTAGACTGAGTTTTTAGTCATTTCCGAAAGACTGAAAAATAAAAATCAATTTCAAAACAGCTTAAAAGTAGGACCCAGTCACAATAGGTTGTTTCTGCCCTATTGCATTGCCGTATCACTTGCCTGGAGTCATTTCTTCCTGGAGGGTGATTTTCTGACTTGTCTCTGCCTTCTACCCGGGCTCCACAGCTGGGAATGGAATTACACTGGTGCCCTCTGCTGGGGTGAAACAGGAAGTTCAGCAGGAAACAATGGTGTCCTGGTCTTTTCAGTGCCCGGACTGTGTTGGGGATTCTGGGCCCCCAGCAGCCTCCAGGCTGGATTCATTTAGTGCTATCTGTAGGCCTCCCAGTCAGGTATGCTCCGGCATCGTGGCTGAATTCATTAACCAAAAGGAGTAATTGGATTTCTATCGTAAGAAGGTTGTCAGCTAATTTTTAAAAGGAGCCCAAGAAAATGACCCCCTTTTCCTCTGACAGTTCGAGAGCTGGACACTGCTTTCGTTGAACACAGCACCAGGACTGGTGGCCATCTCCCTATAGAACAATGTGTCTTAAGAGGCCAGTGGGAGACTCTTAGGCCGTTTTTTAATCCTGTTTAATTATTGTTCTTTTTTTCAATAGTGAAGAAAGCACGTTGATATTCATTGCTGATTTTCTTGGCTCAAATAAACAGCATTAATGCCGTAGTGTTAAATTAGATTTGGAGTGTCTACTCTGGTGTTCCTTTAGTATCCTGCTCAGCTGATTCTTTCTGCTAGAGGTGAAAAAACATTCCGCTGTAAATAAGAAAGGGGTGGGGGAGTGCTGAGAAGGAAACCAAAAGAGAGTTGTGAATTCTCACGTGCGCACACTGCTAGGGGCTTCTAAAATAAAGTGCAGGGGAGAGGAGGGATTGAAATCACCCGTTTCAACTCTCCATTTTTATTTTATTTCATTTTTGAGGATCAATAATATGGACATGGAGGTCTGCCTCTTGTTTCCATAACAACCTGGCTTATTGAAAGACTGCAGACTCCACGAATCCCCAGTTATCAGCCTTCCAGGGCTTGTTAGTGGTGCTGAGGATCCCAGTGAGGCAGGCAGCTCGTTGCTGGCACGTGCCTGGTGGGCTGGTGGAGGGTGGAGGAGAAGGGAAGGGGAGATGTGTGGTGAGACAGCAGCCATTTGTCCCCCTGTCACTTAGGCGGGGGTGCCGTCATTCAGGAGGCTGTGAGAGCGTCTTTTGGAGCCTGAGGGGCTGCGGCTGCTGTTGCAGGCAGCCCAGAAATCGAAGTGAAGATTGTTTTTCCAGCCCCACCCCAAAAAGCCATCCATCTGGAATAAATCCATATGAATATATCACACGCCCTGTATGTTTATTGAGCTCCTATAATTAATCGGGGCTTCCTCACAAAGACAATGGTGACTCTATATTTCTAATATTAACTCAAGCCTTAATTAAAATGTGAAGCCAACCTAATGCATATTTGATAGTTTTGAATTGCTCAGTCTTTGGTCTGGTGTTGGCTTATTAGGTCCTTACCACAGAATAATTATAATAGCAACAATAATACTGATGATGATAAAAACACAGATAACATTTACTTGTCTCGTGCCAGGCTTTCTGCTAAATGCTCCACATGGAGTTTCTTGCATAAGCCTCACAATGATCCTCTGATGAGGGGGTATCATTGCCCCCTTTTTTACAAATGAGGAAGTGGAAGCAAGAGAACTTAAATGATTTATCTTTGGCCACATAGCTAGAGAGTATAAATACATCAAGGTCTCATCTCTGCTCCTTCTATAGAATTATTTTTATTCTTTTCTTGTTATCCAACTTGAGTGTTCTCAAGACAGAAAAGGAACAACACATTTACAGTAGGTTCTGTGCTATCCAATGTGATGGGGGAATGGAATGTTCCAGTTAATCAAATATTTTGATTAATAATTGCCATCGATGTTGTTATTGAATTTCCAATTGGGAAAGATTTGGGGAATAATAAAACATACACAACATCAGAAGTATAGTAATTATAGCCATAAAATGCTTCAGGATCATTACACAAATGTCAATTTTTATTGTAATGAAGAAATGTTAGCTGATAAAGACTTCTATTTGACAGATGAATTGTTTTCATATGATGGAAATATTGGTGCCTTAACATTTTGAATATTTGATATTTCAAAGTACTTTATATAAACTAACAGCAAAGTTCAATGTGATCAGAAAAAAATATTTTGGGATATTTCAGCATTAAAGAATATTAGTGCTTGGAAAACCTTAAATTTATTAAATACCCTGGATCAATAGACTATGCTTTTTATTTTTTTT
>RJWJ010025568.1:0-23773 GCA_004363605.1 Indri indri | reverse complement strand
AAGGTCTAAGAGCCAGAGTCAACCTGCAGGAAGAAGGGTTTGTGTAAGCTGACTTAATACATGCCATAACTGAAGAAAGGATCAGGGACCAGAGAAACAGACTGGGAGGCAGCGGTGGTATCAGGCAGCTGCAGATTCCAAACGCTTCTGACTTTCTGCTGTAGTTCCAAAGGGCTATTTCATTTAACTCCACGCCCAGCCAGCCAACAGTGGGCGGCGGGGGTGGGGGGTGGGGCTTTGACAAAGCTACAACTTCTACCTGCAGCTCAGTCTGGGAGGGAGACCAGATCTTCCTGGGCAAAGAGAAGCAGCGCAGTCTTGCTGCTCTGCCCTGAGTCTGGTCAGGACCACCAGTTGTTGCTTCCCTGAAGAATTTTGAATAGCTCCAGATGTGGCTGTGGTGGTTGAAGCTAAGAACAATAATGAAAATAATATGATAGCTAACATTTATTGAACTCTATTCAGGGGATCATTTTAAGACATATTTTAGGCTCTAGGCACTCCTACAAGTTCTATCTCCCCCACTACACAAACGCTATTACAGCACACCCACATCTCGCATTGAATCTAATTTATGTGTAACATATGTGAGTTGCTGTGGACTAGTTGGCATAATGACATGTTTTGTAGACACTTAAATATTTATTAATTTGATTTTACAGTTTGCTTTTAATATTTTAGAGCCATATATTTCTTTTTCTGGACAGAAGCACTTTTTAGGTCCACCCTTCAAAAGATCACAGGAGCCGGACACTGTGCTATTCGTGCCTAGTGCAGTAAATGATCCTGCAATTATTGTGTGCTAGGAGCTAAGTGCTCCCGCTCATTGCCAGGGGAGGAGTATCAGGACCTTGGAATTAAACTGCCTTAGGTCAGAATCCTTGTCCCAGTACTTACTACTTGTGTGATCTTTGGCAAGTGCCATAATCCTGTTTGTACCTCAGTTTCCTCATTTGCAAAATGGTTATTATGGGGACTAAATCAGGTAACACACATACAAAGTTTAGAATACTGCCTGTAACATGACATGTAAAGTTTTTGTTGTTATTACTATTAGTAGTTACAATGTCCCTGTGAAGTAGCCACAGTGGTTATTCTCACTTTGAAGATGAAATAAATAAGGTTGAGAGAAGTTATGATTCACCAAATGTGGTAACTGGTAGAGTGGGAACATTGAACTCAGGTAGTCTCACTACATACAGAGCTCATATGCTTCATTAGTAAGTGTTTGCATCAGTGAGGATAGACCAGGTTATACTATAGTAACAAGTGAGCCCCAAACTTCAGGCTCATATAACCTGAGTTTATTTCTTGCTCATGCTTCAGGGCCAGCAAAGAATGGTGGGGGGCCATTACTCCCCATGCTCACTCAGGGACCCAGGCTGAGAGAGGCACCATCCTAACAAATGCTTCTATGAGCACTGTGGCCGGAAGACACATGTGACAAACTATACCCTGGCTCTAAAGCTTCATCCCCAAAGTGACAGGCATCACTTGCACTCATGGTTGATGGGACCAAGCAAGTCACATGGCCAGGCCAAACATTAAAGAAGGTGGGAAAATGCAATCATATCACATGACCAGGAAATTGTGGACAACCCTAAAATTAATCTATGAAATTATTAATAAATAGAGCCTAGAACATAGCAAAATTTTCTTGTTAAGTATTAATTCTGATTAATAAATTGCCTCTTGTAGTAGCTCGCCCATATAAATATTTTCCACCTGATTCCCTTGTTCTTGGTCTCTCTCTTCCAATGTTCCATCTGCAGATCACTACCTGATCCATTTTGTTCCCCAAATCTCACTCTCATCATTTCATCGCTCTGTGATTCCCCATTGTCTCACTGGGTGAAGTTCAGACTCCCAAGATGGAACTCCATAATTCAGTTCCAACCTGCTCTGGAGCTTTTTCTCCCATTCCTCTCTAACACCTTGGCTCTGCTCTAGCTGGAAGGACCTATTCACTATTCTCGATATTGCTTGGTGCATTCCTAGCTCAGGCTTTGATGGACATCATTCTTGTTGTATGATCTCTCCTCCTCAGTGCTTCTTCTCTTTCTGAGTTTTTATATCCTTCACAATGCAGTTTTTTTAAATTTTTTTTATTTCAGAATATTATGGGGGTACAAATGTCTTGGTTACATGGATTGCTTTAGTCAAAGTTATAAGTTGTACCCATCACCCAGATAGTGTACATCATACTGATTAAGTATGATTTCACCCATTCCCCCCTCCCTGATCCCACCTGCATGATTTCCATTGAGTTCTGCTTCCATCTGTGCACCTGAATGCTGATTGGTTACTTCTGATTTAATAGTGAGTACATGTGGTGTTTGTTTTTCCATTCTTGCGATACTTAGGAGGATTGTCTCCAGTTCCATCCAGATTGTTGCAAAAGGCATTAATTTTTTTATGGCTGAATATTACTCCATGGTGTACATATATGATATTTTATTAATCCACTCATGAACTGATGGGCACTTGGGTTGATTCTACATCTTTGCGATTGTGAATTGTGATGCTATAAACATTCAAGTGCAAGTTTCTTTTTGAAAAAAATGACCTTTTTTCCCTTTGGGTAAATACCAGTGGTGGGATTGCTGGATCAAATAGTAGGTCCATGTTTAGTTCTCTGAGGAATCTCCATACTATTTTCCATAGAGGTTGCAATAGTCTGTAGTCCCACCAGCAGTGTGTAATTGTTCCTTTCTCTTCACAACCACACCAGCATGTATAGTTTTGGGACTTTTTGATAAAAGCCATTCTCACTGGGGTTAGGCGATATCTCATTGTGGTTTTGATTTGCATTTCTCTAATGATTAGTGATGTTGAGTATCTCTTCATGTTTATTGGCCTTTAGTCTATCTGCTCTCGAAAAGCTTCTATTCGTATCTTTTGCCCACTTATTAATGTGGTTGTTTGACTTTTTTCTTGCTGATTGTTTGAGTTCTGTGTGGATTCTGTTTATTAGCCCTTTATTGGATGCATAGCATGCGAGTATTTTCTCCCATTCTGTAGGTTGTCTATTTGCTCTGTTGATTGTTTCCTTGGATGTGCTGAAGCTTTTTATTTTTTATTTTATTTATTTATTTTTTATTTCAGCATATTATGGGGGTACAAATGTTGAGGTTGTGTATATTGCCTTTGCCCTACCCGAGTCAGAGCTTCAAGCGTGTCTATCCCCCAGATGGTGCACACCGCACCCATTAGGTGTGTATATACCCATCCCCTCCTCCCCTCTCCCATCTGCCCGACACCTGATGAATGTTATTACTATGTGTGCATTTAAGTGTTTATCAGTTAAAACAATTTAATCAAGTTCCATTTGTTTATTTTTGTTGTTACTGTGATTGCCCTTGGGGTCTTCTTCATAAATTCTTTGCCTAGGCCATTATCTAGAAGAGTTTTGTCAACATTTTCTTCTAGAATTATTATGGTTTCATGTCTTAGATTTAAGTCTGTTAACCATCTTGAATAAATTTTTGCGAGTGGTGAGAGATATGGATCCTGTTTCTATCTTCTGCATGTGGCTATCCAATTTTCCCATCACTGTTTGTTGAACAGGGATTTTTTTTCCTAGTGTATATTGCTGTCTACTTGGCAATATGTGGATGGTTTTATATCTGGGTTTTCTGTTCCATTCCATTGGTCTACATCTCTATTTTTGTGGCAGTACCATGCTGTTTTGGTTACTATGGCCTTGTAATTTAGCTTAAAGTTAGGTAAAGTGATACCTCCACATTTGTTCCTTTTGCTTAAGGTTGCTGTGGCTATTTGGGCTCTTTTCTGGTTCCACACAAAGCATAGAATTATTTTTTCTAGATCTGTGAAAAGTGACATTGGTGTTTTGATGGGGATTGCATTGAATCTGTAAATCATTTTGGGTAGTATGGACATTTTAACAATGTTGATTCTGCCAATCCATGGACATGATGTATTTTTCCATTTGTTTATATCAGCTGCAATTTCCTTCCCCAGTGATTCATAGCTCTCTTTGTAGAGATCTTTTACTTCTTTGGTTAAATTACCTAGGTATTTTATTTTCTTTATAGCTATTGTGAAAGGTATTGAGCATTTGATTTGATTCCCAGCTTGACTGTTGTTGATGTATAGGAATGCTACTGATTTGTGTACATTGATTTTGTAGTCTGAGACTTTGCTGAATTTATGTAACAATTACGGGAGTCACTTGGTGGAATCTTTGGGGTTTTCTAGATATAAGATCACATCATCAGCAAAGAGTGATAGTTTGACCTCCTCTTTCCCTATTTGGATACCCTTAATTTCTTTCCCTTGCCTGATTGCTGTGGCTAGGACTTCCAGAACTATGTTGAATAGAAGTAGTGACAGTGGGCATCCTTTTCTGGTTCCAGTTCTGAGTGGGAATACTTTCAACTTTTCCCCATTAAGTAAGATATTGGCTGTGGCTTTGTAGTATATGGCCTTTATAATTTTGAGGTATGTTCCATCTATGCCTATTTTGTTAAGAGTTTTTATCATAAAAGGGTGCTGAATTTTGTTGAATGCTTTTTCTGCATCTATTGAGATGATCATATGATCTCTGTTTTTGCTTCTGTTTATGTGGTAAATCACATTTATGGATTTACATATGTTGAACCATCCTTGCATGCCTGGGATGAAGCCCACTTGGTCATGGTGGATTTTTTTTTTTTTTTTTATGTATTGCTGAATTTGGTTTTCTAGAATTTTATTGAGGATTGTTGCATTTATATTCATAAAGGATATTGGTCTACAGTTTTTTATTTTTGTTGTATCTTTTTCTGGCTTTGGTATCAAGGTGATACTGGCTTCATATGATCAGTTGGGGAGGATTCCTTCCTTCTCAATGTTATGAAATAATGTCTGTAGTATGGGTACCAATTCTTTTTTGTAGGTCTGATAAAATTTGGCTGTGAAACCATCTGGTCCAGGACTTTTTTTTGTTGGAAGATTTTTTATTGCTGCTTTAATTTCATTGCTTATAATCGATCTTTTCAGTAGTTCTATTTATTCCTGATTGAGCATTGGAAGATTATATGTTTCCAGGAATTTGTCCATTTCCTCAATGTTTTCAAGTTTATGTCCATAGAGGACTGCTTTTGCTGAATCCCACTGGTTTTGATAATTTGTGTCCCCTTTGTCATTTAGTTCAAGTAATTTTTTGATTTCCACCTTGATTTCCACCTTTTCTCCTTGACCTAATAATTGTTCAGCAGTAGGTTGGTTAATTTCCATGACTTTGTGTAGAATTAAGTGTTTCTGTTGGAGTTGATTTCTAATTTTATTCCACTATGGTCTGAGAAGATACATGGTGTAATTTCTGTTTTTTTGAATTTTTGAGACATATTCTGTGGCCTAAAATCTGATCAATCTTAAAGAATGTTGTATGTGCTGATAAGAAGAATGTATATTCATTAGTTTTGGGGTAAAATGGTCTGTAAATGCCTGTTAGGACCATTTGCTCTAGAACCTCATTGAAGTGCAGTGTTTCTTTATTTATTTTCTGCTTGTTGGATCTTTCCAGTTCTGTCAGTGCAGTGTTGACATTCTCAGCAATTATGATGTTGCTATTGATCACTTCATTTAGATGTGGTAGGGTTTCCTTTATTAATCTGGCCACACTTGTGTTGGGTGAATTAATATTTAGAATTGTTATGTCTTCTTGAAGAATTGCTCCCTTTACCATTATATAATGACTGTCTTTGTTTTCTTTACTGTTATCAATTTGAAGTCTACATTATCTGATATGAGAATAGCTATACCTGCTTTCTTTTTATTTCCATTTGCATGGAATATATTTTTCCATCCTTTCACCTTGAATCTGAATAAGTCCTTGTGGATTAGATGTGTTTCCTGGGGATGGCAGATACTTGGCTTGTATTTTTTTGATTCAGTTAGCCAGCCTATGTCTCTTGAGTGGAGAATTCAAGCCATTCATGTTTATTGAAAGAATTGATAAGTGGGATACATTTCTGTTGATCCTGCTGGGTAGAACCATATTGTTTTCTTTTACCTCTTGAGCCATTATTTTATATGGGCTCTGAACTTTTGCTTTTGTGTGATTTTACACTGGTGAGTGACTATCATGCTGATCATTGTATAATGCATCTCTGAGTACTTCCTGCAGGGCAGGTCTGGTCTTGACAAGTTCTCTCAGTGTTTGCCTATCTGAAAAAGTCTTTATTTCTCCCTCATATAAGAAATTTAGTTTTGTGGGATACAAAATTCTAGGCTGGCCATTATTCTGTTTATGAAGATTAAAGATGGGACCCCAATCCCTTCTGGTTTATAAGGTCTTCACTGAGAATTCTGCTGTTAGCCTGATGGGTTTTCCTTTGTAAGTTACCTGATGTTCCCACCTTATGGATTGCAGGCTCCTCTGTGTTAGCTGGCCAGTATGATGTCTATTTGTCGTGGTGATTGCCTCTTTGTGACGAATCTCCTGTGTGTTCATTGAGCTTCTTATACCTGGATATCTAAATTTCTAGCAAGACCAGGGAAGTTTTGCTTAATTATTCCCTCAAATAGGTTTTTCAACACTTGTGTGTATTCTTCACCCACAGGGATGCCTATAATTCTTATGTTTGGTCTCTTTACATAATCCCATATTTCTTGTAGGCTTTGTTCCCTCCTCTTAATTTTCTGTTCTTTATCTTTGACTGACTTGTTTAATTCAAAGGTGTTGTCTTCAAGCTCCGAGATTCTTTCTTTTGCCTGCTCTAGTTTATTCTTAAGACTTTCCACTGTGTTTTGTATTTCCTTGAATGAATTTTTCATTTTCAGAAGTTCTGTTTGATATATTTTTTTAATAATTTGATTTCTTTAGTGAATTTTTTATTCATTTCCTGAATTTTATTTGTGGTTTTTTTTGTGTGTTGGTTTTCAATTTTCTCTTATATTTTGTTGAGCTTACTTATAACCCATATTTGGAATTCTTTATCTGTCATTTCAATATTCTGATTTTGGTTGGTTTCCATTGCTAGAGAGCTGGTGTTCCCTTTTGTGGGTGACCTTTCACTCTGATTCTTCATAATTCTGGAGTTCTTTTGCTGACTCCTCTCACTGGAGCAATTGTTGCTTCTTATTTTGGGATTTTCTTTTGTTTGGATAGGCCTTTTTCCCCTCACCTCACTCTTATGAGTGTGTTTGTAGCATATGTTGAGTAAGAACCTTTGGCTTTGCTTGTGGGTGCTTTGATGGCAATCTAGGTTTTGGATGGATGCTTTGGTTATAGATATCCTTGGTGTGGTGTGTTTTCAGTTGCTAGTTGTTTGTAGGCTGTAACAGTGGTGAGCTATGTGAGTGGGAAAGTTCCCTCCTCTCTTTGATGAGGGAGGATGGAGGTGTTTGAAATCCTTTCTCTTTCCCCAGCCCTGTGGTCTTCTTGACAGTGTGAGTTGTAATGGCATGCCCAGTTTAATCTCTGAGATAGTAGGTGGTTCTTGTGGTTGAGAATCAACCACACCCTGTATGATTGAGTCATAAATGTTATAAAGGCCATGCAAATTGACCTCCCTCTCAGTAGGTGGCGCTTGCAAGAAGGAACAAGTTGCAGTGTTGTTTTTGGGTCCTGTGACTGACTCTAGTCCCTCAGGAGAGGCACTCTAATACCCCAGGTGGTTAGAGGGGCCCTGGAACTTCCAGATGAGCCCTTATTCTCTGCCTCAGCAGGGGTAGGTGGGGGAGTGAGTCTGGGCAGGGCTGGCATGGGTGAGATTGCCCTCAGGCTCCACAAAAGCTGGCAAGGTATCTGTTTCAGCAGGGGTTGAAGGTCTGCTCTCAGCTTCTGGGCAAAGCCCCCAGGGAGGGGCTGAAGTGGCCCCACCCAAGCAGCAAGTCTGCTTGTGGAGGTGGGTCCCTCTGCGATGCATAATCTGACAGTCTGGAGCAGCCTTGCTCCTCTCCGCCCTCCTCTGCTTTGCGGTTTCCTTCAGCATCTGCTGGCAGGCAGGAGCTCAAGCCAGCGAGCACCCCCACAACTGTGATGCGAGTGGGAAGTTCCCTGCCCAGAATCCTCACCTGAGATGAGAGTGCGGCCCTCCTATGGGGGGATGGGGGGAGAAGGTGTCCCACGAGCACACCACAGCTAGGACCCACACTGCATTCTCCCCGCAATCTGCCCATGCAGGCTCCGTCACCTAATTCACAAATCTCCCCTCCTTGCCCCTGAGCAATGCGATCAAGACCTGGGGATATGAGATCTGTCCTGTGGGCCTGTCCCCAGGTCCCTGAAGATCAATCCCTGACCATGCCAGGGAGAAGTGTGCTGGCCCCAAGTTGCCCACAGGGTGCCCAAGCAGGTTCAATGTCCCTCTGCTTTGGGGCATGCTCCACTTTGTTGGAGTCACCAGGCAAGTAGCACCACGAGAGAGCCGGTGGGCAGGGAGCTCACAGTCCAAGCACCCCTTAGTCCACTGCAGGACCCCGGGAAGAAAAGTCTGAGCCCCACTCTCTATGGAAGACTTGGTGTGATGGCTCAATTGTCTCTCTCAGCAGCTGTGGATGTGGGAGGGGAGAAAACAGTCTGAATGGAGGGAAGCCAACACTCTGGTCCTGTCATCCCTCACTCTGGGAGGCCACCTGCCCAGAATGTCCAGGCACTGGAGTCACACAAACCACCTGGGACCCACTGGACCCCTGTGGCTCCTGCAGTCAGGGCTAGAGTTGGGAAATATCTGCGTGGGAACAAGCAAGATGAAACCTGAGGATTTGAATCCCCCTGGGGAGGACAGAGGCACACAGGGGGTACAGAAGCAATATGCCGGCTGGGGTCTGTGGAGATGGGAGGCGCCCCCGGGGGGCTGGGAGCCTGGTGCCCTGTCCACAAGAAGCTCCCAGCTCACTGGAGGCAGATCCTTAGGGCTTGCGTGGGCAGAAACTGTCTCCAGCAGCTTGGGAACCTGCCAACTGCCAGAGATGCGAGGGAGGCAGGAAAAAACCGCTCCACCTACCCTTGTCACTGGACTCCAAGCCTCTTGGAGGTTGATCTTTGCTGATACCTCGCTCCTTCCTGTTCTGTTCCATGATTTCTCCCCATGGAGTCTCCCGCAGGATCTAGCACCCTTCCCTCAGATCCACTCCCGATCTCTGTCTGTTCGCTTTTACTCTTTCATCTAAAACTTGTCTTTCTTACTGAGACGCTCTGGAAGCTGGTGTCTCTGGTCAGCCATCTTCTTTCTTCTCAACACTCCACAATGCAGTTTACTACTTTCTTCAAGAAGCGTTCTGCCCAGCCACAGCCTGAAATGATTTGATTCAGGGCTGAACTTCTCAGCCCCAAATCAGCATTCAAGAATTCTACTGTACTAGGCATTTGGTCTTGAACTCAGACTGCTTTGAACATATTTTTTCTTTTATCTTTTTGTGCTTATGTTGTTACTGTTGTGAAAAGAACACAAACTACAGCATCAGACAGATATTGATCTAAATTTCAGGTCTGTCATTAGCTGGTCTTGAGACCCCGTACAGGTCAGCCACCTCCTTGAGCAAGAGCTCTTTTCCTGTGACATGAAAGTAATCATATGTACCTCATAAGGATGTTACGAGAAGAGAAGTGAAAACAAAGTAGTAACCAGCATACGGTAGGTGACTGTCCTCATCGTGGCTGTCTCCCTAGTATCTAAAACAGTACCTGACACATAATAGGCAGTTTAATGACTTTGTTGAGTGGATGAATTATTAGCAATCACCAACACCCCTCACTGCAAGCTAGTTTTCCCCAAAAACTATAAGTTCTTTGAAGACAGCTTTGTAAAGTAGATGTTCTTTGGAGTCTTGAGCAATGGTTCTCAAGCTTAATTACGTAGAAGAAGCAGAAAAGCTTATTAAAATGCTAATTGTTGGAATCTATATTTACTGAATCAGAATTCCTGGCATAGGATCTAAGAATCTTCATTATAACAAATTTCCTAAATGATAGCGATGCTAAAGTGGTCAGATTATGCATTGAGAAACCTTGTCATGCAAGAGTCCCTCTTGACTAGACACAAATCCTTCCAGGTAGGTCTCTGCAAGGAAACCCATCTATGAGGATGAATAAATTTTCTATCCTTCTGGATCAACTTCCCTACATAGATAATTCACTTAATTTTGGACTAGAGCACTTCTAAAAATCAATTCATTAGAATTGAATTAGTCTGTGTTCACTTAATTGGCATAGTGTGTGCTTTTCTAAATGGTAACTAGGTTTGAAAGTGAAGCTGGTGACAATTCCTTAGTGTAGGCTTCTGTAATAACACTTGATTTTGTCTTTGTACCCACTGCCTTCTGTTTAGCATTAGCTCAGGAATTTGTACGTTATTGGCCAACAACTTTTGTTGGTGCATTGAAAAATACAATTTCCTAATTGCGACTCCAATGGACCTGTGATATAGTAAGATCCTAGAAGTCTCTGGAGGGAAATATTGCCCTGAAAGTCAAAGATCACCCATTAAGCCCACCTGATAGTTGATAGAAGTCCAAGGGAAATATTTGCTGTATTTGGTAGAGCTGTCCTTGGATAAATAGTGAACAGACACATTCCGTCTTAGCAATGTCAGCTTTGGCTCTCTTAAGGATTCAACTATTTACTTAACTGAGGTATGGCCCATAGGACATGCATCACCTATTGAATTCTAGAGCTTAGCAGTTTATAGAAGTGTACACAGTGCTTCCACACGAAAGTACCAACTTATCCAATTGCCAAAACAATTTACCTTTTTCTTCCTTCTTTACAGTCTATTGCAATCGTTCTCAACTAGGGGTGATTTTGTACATTTTCTCTCCTAGTGGCCAGGAAGCAATGTCTGGAGACATTTTTGATTGTCACAACTCAGAGGGTGGGAAGTACTACTGGCATCTAGGTAGAAGCAATGGACGCTGCTGAACATCTTATAATGCAAAGGACAAACCTCTATAACAAAGAATTACATAGTCTAAATTGTCAGTAGTATGAGGTTAAGGAACCCCAGTCTAGTTCTTTTGGGGGCAAGTGCTGGGCACTGGTCCCCTCTGATATTTCACTGTGTGGAACTGGATGAGCTCTACAGAGTGTTCCTCATTCAGAACCAACTCCAGCTGGCTTCCCTTCAGTGGAAGGCAAAGCTTGGAGTTTGCCTTGCCTCAAGCCTGAAACAGGTGTTATGTGGCAGAGTGGAAAGTGAGAATGTGGGAAACTGACAATGACATTTTCTGAAGCAAGCATTAGTGGTTAGCCCTGTAGCTGGAATCCAACCCACAGCTCTGTCTCCTGGCTAACTGTAGGGGCCAGACATGGACTTCTCCAGAATCTGTCCTCCCACTTCCCTGGCTTGGTTAGAAAATATGCGGTTCAGTAAATTGGGTAGTTTCTTTAGGTGCACAACTGGCACTTTGATTGATGGAACTTTGTAAGCTGTGATTGTGGTGTAGAACAATCAGAATGGAAGTCAATTTGGCTATTAGTGACTTAGCAATAGTCACTCAACACTATAAAACAAAGCTAGTCCTATGGAAATTAAAGAGGGTCATTCTCATGTGGTAAAAAGGTCACTGGGTTTGACTCAAAAGGTCTGGGTTTGAGTGTTGGCTACTAACCTTGCTAGTGGGCCTCTGTTTCTTTATCTGTATAATGGGGATAATAACTCCTGCCTTGGTTACCTCAGTGATGGAGAGCATCAACAAAAGGGCTGCTAAATAAAATGTACTGCAGTTGCTCCCCAAAAGTGGAATTTGGTGTTGGTCAAGCTTCTACACGGCCCCAATCTATGGACCCATGTTTAGGAATCACTGCATTATTATTTGAAGAAATATTTTTGTAACTGCAACAAATCAGAAAAAAATGAGACCAATATGGTAAAGAAAAATGTATATTTTATGAGATTCTTATTCTAACTTTATGTCCTTTTTCTTTTTTTGTTCAAATGCCTTTTCTGTTATGAAATATGGAGTTGATAGATTACAGAATGTTTTGTTTTAAAATACCTTACATGAAAATATCAAACATTAGCATTCTATATCAGTCCCAGAAATGGTTTTCAATATTTTTCTGCCCTTTGAAACCCAATGCAAGGAAACTCAGCAAAGTCACTTTGGCAGAAATGTTATTATCATGGATGATATGTGGTGCATAACTTTGTTCACATGTAACCTGGATGTGTTTGACATGTTAGAAGTACTTTTCACATGCTTTGTTAATTTGCGTGCAATCATCTGCAGGAAGCAGATCTGATTTCCCTGGGTTCACATTGAAAGGCAGAGGGTGAATGTGTGCGCAATTCAGCAAAGCGAAAAGATCAGTGGCTTTGGACTCAGACAGAGTTGGCATCCCCTCTGGGCTCAGCCCCTTCTCAGCTTCGTGACTCCACACTGCATTTTAAGAGCCTCAGTTTCCTCATCTGCAAAAAAGGAAAATAGGCATACTATCCCACAGGGTTGTTGGAGTGATTAAGTGAACTGATATAGGGGAGGGGCTCAATGGAAGGATTAGCACATGGTGAGTGCTCAGTGTTGTTTGTTTAATTCTCTTAAATCATTTTCTGTACCTTCTAGTGTGTAAATGATGAATCTGTGACATGGAAGCTCTTCCGAGTTTGAACCATGGCCATATTCCTTCTCAGTGGTGATCATAATCCTGAATGACACAATCCCAATTGCCATAATCCCGATTGTCAAAATCCCAAAAGATCAAAATTCCTAAAGTCTAAAAACCTGAATGCTGAAATCCTTCAAACAGAATTCTGGGGAAGGGATCAATGCATTTTCTGTTGTATGCAAGCTAAGTGCATCTTGTTAGTTGCAGCATGTCAGGCATAACTATTACTTTGTTATTGTCTTCGTTTGGAAATTAAGAATGGTTTAAGGAGATGCATAAGGATGCCAAATGACCAGGGTTGGATTTGTGGACTTAATTTTAGGTGTCAACTTGTGTGGATTGAGGAATACCTATAAACCTGGTAGAGCATTATTTCGGGTGTGTCTGTGAGGGTGTTTCCAGGGGAGATGGGTGTGCGAGTCTGAGGGGTTAGGTGGGGAAGATTTGTTGTGGGTACCAACCAAAGACAACAAATACAGAAGGTAAATTGGTTTCTCTTTGGGAGCAGAGACAAATTTTTCTTCTGCTGCCATGAACGTTAGGAATTTGATTCCATGAAAGTGAATTATCACAGTGTTGACTTTGTGTATGTACGTAAGCATTGTTGCATGTACGTGAAAATGAAACTTTCTCAAGAAATGAAGAAACGTCCTTTTTGAATATATGCATTTGTGAAAAACAAAATTTCTTGAGATCTTGACTCTTTGAACAACTGCATATTTGGTGGTGATCTATTGTGGTTTTAGATTGATTTTGTGAAAAGACTTAGGTTATCCATCATTGTATTTCAGATGACTGCTGTTATGCAGTTATAAAGCTGGGTGCACAAAGTTACCAACCATAGTGATCTACATTTATACTTTTCACGTTTTGACTTATTTCTGTATGAGTACAATTCATCTACTCATAAATATTATACCCACGTGACTCATCAATATACATGAGTGTTTATGCTTGCAAAAATATTTATGCTCTTATCGTCTGTTTTATTGTATAAAGCGGACCATGATGTGTTCTGTCATGTTTTTATACATTTCTCAAATAAATCCCTTTTAAAAATATAAATAAATTTCTTTTAAAGAATAGTACTTATTATTTTTTCCAGAATTATATTTTTGGGATTTTGATCTTTTGGGATTTCAACATTCAGGATTATGGCATTCAGGAGGTATCTTTCAGGATTATGGCCAAACCCATTCTCTCCTTCTGAATATCTGTAAGCCCACTATCCTAATCTTCCCTTTTGAAGGTACAGGCTCAGAGGACTAAACTGAGGTCATCAAACTTTCATGTGCATCAGAGTCACCTGGAGAGTTTGTTAAAACACAGCTTTCTGGACCCAGTTCCAGGATTTCTGATTTGGTAGGGCTCATGTGAGAACAAGAATTTGCATTTCTGCCAAGTTTGACGGGATGCTGATGCTGCTGGTCCAGGGGCCACCTTTTGGAAACCACTGGCCATATGTTTCCTTCTCTTTTCAGCAACAGTTCACTCCTGTGGCTCCTGCCTGTTGGAGGCAGTTTTAACGCATTTTTCCAAATCTTGCCCTCATCCAATATCTCCCATCACAGTAAAGACACCACATCGATCCAGAAAATAAGACATCCCGCATATTCCTCCGTCCCTCTCACCCCACATCCCACATGTCTCTAGGTCTTGTCTCACTTGCCCCTGGCCCAGTCTCACAATCAGCTGACATCTGTCCCACTGCCCCACATACTTTGAATCATTCTTCCTCCTTTAGTGGCTATGTGACCTTGTGTAGGTTGTCCCCAGGGGAGATGTACGAGGAGTGAATGAGTCTTCCTTACCTCAAGAGCTTGATGAGCAGTGTCCTGACCGGAACAATGGAGTATGTTCTACTGTCTGCAAACAGAAACAATTAGAGCAGATTTCCTTCCTCATTAGGGTCGTGTTTGCTTATTGTGGGTTAACGAGAACCGTTGTTTGTTTCGACTGAGTCGTCTTTATTCCAGTCACTTCTGCTTCACACTAAGAGGCATCTGTGCCTGCAGTCCAGGGGACGAAGTACTGTCTTGTGTTATCTGACATGACTGTCCCTTAGGAAACATCTTTCCGGAACACTAGTTCTCACAGGCATGCAGGAGGGCAGGACTGGAGCTAACAAACAATTATCTTTCACAGCAGAGCTACCAGAGCACGTTGGACTCCTGGGTTCCTCCCTAAGGGACTCACATTCAGAGCTTGGGCCCAGAACTCACTGCAACCTCTGAGGCCAGGCTCTGGAAAGAGACATCTGTGAACTCACCAGGGTCTTCACCCCAGTTGTTCAGTCCATCCCAAATACTTTCTACAAAGGAGGGTTGCAACTTAAAACAGTACCAGCTGTAGGAGAGTATGGCTTGTCCGCATCACGCGGAGGTATTCATGATAAGCAACAGAAACTCTTCTGAGAACAGGTGAGGAGGAACACACAAGAATACCAAGACCCCATCTGTACCCCCATAATATGCTGAAATAAAAAAAAAAAGAATACCAAGACCCTAAAAGTCGGGAGCAACACAGTCTAACTGAGGAGAAACGTGCAGGATGGCAGAGACTCGGAATCCCAAAGAGGCACTTAGCAACAGTCACACACTCGGGCATTATTTGCAACTTGAGCCTTGAGAGGTAAGTTGACATCCTGAGGCTCTGGGCAGAGCGGTTCGCAACTCCCCAACCTTCTGTTTTGCGTGGAGGTGATATTTATGTGAAAAGCAGCTTTCTGGAATTCATGCAATGGAATGAGCCCTCTCATTTTTAGGCCCTCTGCTGGGTAACCTTGGGCAATATGCTTCCCCTCTCTGAGCTTTCCCACCCTCTTCCCTCATTTTCAAAACAGGATCATAATCTCTGATCTTCCTAACTCACAGGGATATTATGAAGCCCAAGTGCTGCTGCTAAGAATAATAATAATTATTATTATTATAGCAACAGCCCTTACTGTGAGCACTTGTGTGCTCAGCTCTGTGGACTGTCTTATGCGTTGCATCAGCCCATTCTTACAGCAGCTCTGGGAAGCAGTTACTATCATTACACCCATCTTACAGGTGAAGAGACTCAGCCACAGAGAGGCCAAACAGCTTGCCCAAGGTCACACAGCTAATACTGGTAGAGTCAGTATTAGAACCCAGGCCTGTCTGACTCACCTGGATTTAACCACTGTGGGAGACTGCTCTGTGATAGATGTTAAAATTGGTTTTGGTGAACTTTAAATAAAAATGGGTGGAGGATGATTTCTTTGCCATGCCACGGGCTTGCTCCCCAAGCTTTAAGCAGATCATAGCAAAGCCTAAGTTCTCGTGGCCTTGGCTGCCTCTGTCCTGGTTTCTTGCCCTGCAAGGGTTCATGTTTTCTTTGTTTCCCCTCACTTGCATTATGAAAATGAGAAGCAGCTGTGAGCCCTGCAGATTGCAAATGGGATTGTGAGTGTTCCTACCTCTGTAACAACTAATACATTACCAGGTGGCGGACAGTTTCTGCTGCGCTGTTACAATCTATTTGGCTTCCAGGTGTCACATGGAATCAAAAACAATTTGTTCAGTGATCTGGCCTGGGTGTTTGCATTCAGACGGGGATACTCTGCCTCCCTATGTCCCTGAGGGCTGCCCACTCTGATGAGAAGCCATCCTCTGAGCAGGAAAGGCTCTGTGCACAGTCGATAGAGACTGGAAGATGTACCAGGGCTTGGAAGGAATGCAGTTTAACCCCTTGTACCTTTCAGGAAGTAGTCCACAATTATGCATTGAGCACCCATGATGCTGTGCACCCAGGAGCTGGGGATACAATGACAGTAAGATAGACAGGATCCTGGTACTTATTTGGGTTGGGAAGAGGCACACCATAAGCAAGTCTACAGAAAAAATGATAGAGATAACTTCAGATGATAATGAAGGGCAAGAAGAAAATGAGACTGTGTGATGTGATAGACAAGTGCTTGCCTGGGCAGGAACAGATCCTTTAGTAGGATGCTCAGTGAGGGACTGGTAGAGGAGGAGATATTTGAGCTAAGATGGAAATGGTAAGTAAGAGTCAGTCCTGGGATAATATTGGGGAAGAATATTCTAGGCAGAGGGAACTTTAAGTGCAAAAGTTCTTGGGTAGGTCCAAATTAAGATGGTTCAAGAATAGAAAGGAGGTCCACATGTTTGGAGGGTGGTGAGCCCCCAAGATATAGTGCTGGGAGAGATGCTTAGAGGGTCAGCAGGGACAAATCATGCTGGGCCTAATAGACCATGGGCCTTCCTGGGTGTCTTCTCTCTGAGGAGTCCTCTGGGGGTCCAGCCAACCAAGGCAGGGACTGCTTTCTGTGCACTCATCATATCTCTAAGGTCCAATTCCAAACCTCTCCAAGGCTAAGACCATGTCTTTTTCTTTCTGTATCTCCCCATCCAAACCCCACACAGTTCTGGGCATACAGCAGATTCTCAGGGCAGTGGGATGACTTAAAGTTGTAGCTTAAGGAAGATGGTGCAGACCATAGAGACATATTTCACTTATAGCCAAGGAAGAACTTATATCCAACAAAAGGATGGACTGTTTCTGTAGGTAGTAAGCTCCCTGTTATTTGAGGGATGTAAAGCAGAAGATGGAAGATCAGGTCAGTTGGCAGTAATGTATTGGATAGACATAGTAGTCACGGTATTCTGCAATCAAGGTAGTAGTAGTAATTACAATTGTAATAATAGTGATATTCTCATGCATTGAACAGTCAGTGTATGCCAGATACTTGAACTCTATTGTCTCATTTAATCTTCCTAACAATCCTAAAAGGAGGAACCATTATTATCCACACTTCTAGTCATGGAGACTGAAGCCTTGGTATCATAGGGACTGCGTACTTGGGGTCAGGTCATGAGTAAGTGTCAGGGTCCAGATTAGAAATCCGTACTTGGAAACTCTCTCTAGAAAAACTGGATGATTAGAGTGAATGTTTTGCCATTATATATCTTGGCTTTTTATTTCTATCATAGTTTTTATTGTGTGGTGTGTGTGTGTGTTGGGGGGTGGCATTCTCTTACAGACTTTGCAACCCTCTCGCATGGATTAGGTAATGATATAGAATTGAATTTAAAGAGTATGGTGGGAAAGATAGCTGAAAGTATGTTTTCCCTCCAGCAAAATCATTCCCCAAAGATCTTGTTGTGGTTCCCCACCCCACCCCCTTCTCTTCACTTTATTTGAGCAATATGCTAGCTGCCAGAAGCAAAGGTTAAACTATGTCAATGGAGAAATAAAAATAAAAATTCACCAGCCTAGGAACCTGATGCTTCCATCACCTTCTTTCACAACATTTTAAATGAGGCCATGGCTCTCTGAAGCTGCAACACAAGTTTCTTGAGAAGGGGTAAAAGGATTTAAAAGCAGAAAATGAGCTTTTGGCATGAAGATGAATGTATCCAGAGTTCAGTTCATTCAGTGTCTCCCAGCTTTTCCTGGCCTTGCCCAAATCCTATCTCTTCTCATAACTCTCTTTCCAAGACCCGCCCCCACCCCAATCCCTCTGCATCCACCTCCACCCTAGAAGATCCATTTGGGTTGAAATGGCCAGCCCAAGAGCTGAGGCTGACCTATAGTAGTGATGTTTCTTGTGGGCAGCTGAGTGATTTAACAAGACTAGGTTGAAATGCCTTTAGAAGGATGCACAGGTGCCCCGGCCAGCCTACCTCACCCATGCTTGACACTGCCTGATCCCTGTGTGCATTCACCTTCAGATATCTGGTGAAAATCATGGAACTTTGGAGCTGCAAGATATCCATAAGATCATCTCAGACAACATTCTGCCAAATGTTTCAAAGAGGAACGTTAAATATGAGGGCTTATGTCATTGGACAACACATTGGAGCTGAAAAGCCTAGATTCACAAAAAGTCAGCATCATAATGTTTCAGAAATTTGATGGTCTTACTGAAAATCTTAGTTAACATTTAGTAAGCCCTTACTAGAATCTTCTAGGTCCTGGGCTAAGTGTTTTTAAAAATTTTCTGACTTAGTCCTTACCACATACCTATGCAGTGGTGACTGTTTTTTCCTCGTTAGCTAGATGGGGTTAGGGAGCTTGCTCAAGGTCACATTGTTAGTGAGGAAGTGAAGTTGATGTTTGATTCCAAGCATTGACTCTACAGCCTGTTTCCAGAACAGGAAACACCAGGAGGCTTTACCAAGTGCTGTAGGTCAGGGGTCCTAAATCCAAATGGCCACAGGAGCTGGGCTGATAACGTGACACAGTGAACCTGGAGGGTGTCAAAAAACAAGAATAATGATACATGGCACACATGCATGATAGCCTCAATGTTGGGGAGAGCAGGAGATTGTTGTGGAGATTGCAGGAACTGAAGAGCATGTGTCCCAACTAAATGGGAGCAGCCATGATATAAAGGTGATCAACAGAATCTTTCATTCATTCATTCATTCACCCAATGTCCATTGGGTGCCTGCCATTTGCTAGGTACTGTGAACGCAGTCCAGGGACCTGTTGGAAAGACAGATATTAAATCACAATAAGGCGTGACCAGTGTGACTGTCAGAGAAGTTCAGAGGTCTACAGGAATGCATGCATAGTATAAGGCAGTAGCAACTACCCTCAGGTGCCTTGAGGAGCTGCAATGAGAGCTCAAAAAACAAAGAACTACATGATATGAAAAAGAACAGCACCAATAACGCTCGAAGGAACAAGAAGCTCATCAGTTTGGGGGAGGGGTATCACAATGTGTGGGAGAGGCAGCATTTGAAGTGCTCGTTGAAGGATGGTTAGATTTCTACTCTTGGCAATAGCAATGGGAATGGCTATTCTAGGAAAAACTACACATGCAAAAGCAAAGAAGCAGGAAGACAAAAGATACTTGGCTAGAAGGTTGCGACAATCACGTTAGCTGTCATATGAGTGCTGGGCACTCTGCTAAGCATATCTTCATGCATAATCTTATTTAATGCTCACAACGGTCCTCTGAGGTCTATGCCATTTCCAAGCCTCATCAGAGGCTTTGCACAGACTCACTTACCCAAGGTCGTGCATGTGATAAAGTGCACAGCTAGGAATGGAATCGAGGTCTGTCAAACTCCAGAGTGTGGGGACTGACCAAGGAGACCCTCCACTGCCAGGCCAAGGTGTTTCTAACCTTGATTTGTTGCAAGGATTCCTCTGAAGGTTTGGGGACTATGCTGATGCTTGCTTATACTGACTTGGAAAGGTCACCTAACCTGGAAATATCATTTGTTCTGCTCCAAAGCAATTTGAGAGAAGACAGTCGCCCCTTTTTTCTCTCTGTGTGCCTCCACCTATTACTTTACCCTGAAGCTTAAGTTCCAAGAGTGTAATTAGCAGGCCAGCCTGTCTTAGTGAACAGTCAGGCTACTTTTCTTCAGTATGTGATGCCAAGTGAAGGTTTAGCTGAAAGGCTGGCTGATAAATGCCCCTCTGGGGAGAAGGAGCTACGAAACAGCGTGGATGTATTGGCAGATACTCGGGCCACAAAGTCCTCAGAAATTCAAGCTCAAAAATATCTCTAGGGAAAGCAAAACGGCCAACTAAGGTAGTAAACGCTTCAGTAAACCTTGATAATAGCAATTTGAAAAATCTTGCATGTTCAGTTTCATTTCATAAACCCCTTCAGTAACAGGATGAATAAAGATTTCTCACCTGGAAATGTAGCTGGTAAATATACACATGGTAATGTATGTCAGTCACTCACAGAAAGGCAGTGTCAAGTTGTGGAGTGAATGCTTGACTGAGACCAAGAGGACTGGGCATGAGCCTCGGGATCCTCACCGCCAGCTGTGTGACTCTAGGCAAGTCCTGCGTTTTCTTGGGTGCCTGTGACGCAGGATTTCAGTTCCCCAACCCTAACGCATGGGCCATCCTTCGACAAGGGGTCAGATAAATGTCTGACCCCATGGGATGCACATCAATGTCTCTGCGGGAAAGGGCATATTTGAAAAAGTGTGGTCAACACTGTAACATTCGAGAGGGGCACAGGCCATTTTTAGTGGGTTGTTAGGATAAGGTGAGTGAGTGGACCTGAATGTACAGCGTTGAACACGCGTACAGAGTGAGGCTGCCCACCCACCATCCCCCACCATTGTTCATCCAGTTGCACTTCTGAGAAGGAGAACGGCCTGTCAGCCGATGGGAGAGAGGATCGGAGGGGGTTGGGGGTATGGCCCGTGTGCGTCACCTAGAGCAAGTTAGCTGGTGCACGTCTTGGATTGCAACCTATCACTGTGGATCCGCGAATGTCATTCTCCAGCCACTGAACACACAGGCCGTAGACAAGAGTATAAATGATTCGATTTGTTTCAGGACATGTTAGAAGGTGAGTAATGTGAATAGTGGCAGCTTTTACTTCTTGGTCTCCAGTTAGCCCTGCCTGTCAGGCATCCATAAAATGAGTGTCTATAAGTGCCAGCTGGTCAGTAGACGTATGTGTGCAAATCCAAAGTCAATATAATTTTCACCTCCACCTTCTTCTACCCCTCTTCTTGCATTTCCTGTCTCAGTGGCAGTGCCACGATCCACCCGCTCACCTGGAAGGAAACCAAGAGACTTCTGACTCTTCTCCCTTATACGTGTCTTTGATCTCTCACCAAGTTCTGGAACTTTTACTTCCACTGTCTCCTTCTAATCTGTCGCCTTTTCAAGAGCAGCAACCAGTAACAGCAGCTCTTCACTGGCCTCTGCCTCTAGGTCCTCCCCACCACCAAACCCATCCCCATTCCTGCTGTCAGAATCATCCTCTTAGAACAAATCTTCTACTGTGGCGCCCCTTGTTAGACACATGGCGAAGTTCAGTCTGTGTGGTATGACATTCAAGGCTCAGCAGACTCTGGTCCTGTCCCGTCTCACTCGTCCTCCCACCCCCCTGAACCCTGCCACAAATTCACATCTGTGTGCTAAACAGCCGCCAGTTCCCCCTGCCTTTCTCTCCTGCTTCTGCCCTCAGATCAGACTGCTCAGTTTGCCAGCAATGCTTTTGTGTTCCCTTCTTCTTTACCTCTCCCCCTGTCTCCACTCTAGACCTTTACCAATCCTGCAGGGCCAAGTTTAGATCCAGTTCTCACCAATAATCTTTCCTGAATTTCCCATCTCTGCCCTGGCAAGAATTAGCCTCCCGCCATATATCCCCTGTCATGTCGCCCTACATTAGCAGGATTGGTGTGCATGGCCGTCTCCCTGTTAGACTGAAGACTCCTTGGGGGAAAGGGCCTCATTGTGCTCATCTGTCCATCTTCTTCCTCTTTCCTCCTCCCTTTCCACCCCTCCCCCAGCCCAGGCATCTAAGCGCAGTGCCTTACATGTAAGAGACACTCTACAAAGTTTGTTGAATAGAATCCGTTAATCTGCACTCCATTTCTTTGGAAATAGCTGTTAGAATCCTTTGGGCTGAGAGTGAAAATTTCCACTAACATGGTGTTGGAGAAAAACCTTAAATTTTGTGCACATATTCATTTTAAAAACATTTCGCTTCATCCCATCACCTCTGCTAACCTTCCTACTAATTTGAGGTTGCAGAGAAAGGGCAGCAGGCTTATTTTTCTACCTCTTTAATATTTCCAGTCGATTCTCTTTTCTCTACCAGTATGGCCAGTGGCTTCACTGAGACAAGTCACCTTTGTAGTTAAAGTTCAAGGGTCCTGAGATCAGACTGTCTGGGTTTTAAAACTTGTTATGCTAATAGACCTTGAGTGAGTTATTCTTTCTGGGCCTTGGTTTCCTCAACCGTACAATGTAAATATTAATGCTACCCCTTTTTGGACAGAGGCCTAATTGGTAGACAGGGAACCCCAGTATAGTAAAGCCATTGGACATCTTGGGAACCAAGTAATCTCCAAACATTCCAAAGAGACCTGCTGTCCCCTCTCAACCCCATACAGTGTGTACCAGTAGATTATAAACTGCATGAGGAAAGAGATGGTGTCTGTTCCCCTCCACATCCCTGGCTCCTGACATAGAAGAGGAGCATAAATAAGCTTTCCAAAGCAAACCCCAGCTCTGGAATTCTGCAGCAGCCTGGAGACCAGGCCCCACACATCAAGGCTCTGTGGAAAACTAATGATTTCTCTCCCGCAGACATGATTTCCCTCCCGCAGACCTGCCTGGCGCATGGCCCTGGGGAGCCTGGCTGGCGAGAGCGTTCTTCTTCTCCACGCGCCCCTGGTGTCTCCGCTCCCTCCCCACCTCCGCGGTTTCCCAGTCGAGCTATTGTTTGTCTCCTGCTCTCTGTGTCTCCCTGCCTGGGTCCCTCTCTGTGCTGCCACAAAGGCATTGTCTGTGATGTCTTCCGTGTGAAAGGTCACTCACAGAAATAAATTGCATTGTGTTTTACGTCCCTGGCAGCCTACCTCCGCAACCATGTCTGTAAAGGACTTCACAATAGCTTGAGGGCCTTGGTGTCAGAACCAGGGACTCCAGCGGCTTCAAGATAGATAAATGCTGCAACCAAACGCACATTCAGCCAGTGGAGTCGCAAGCTGGAGATGAGGACGGAGGTGCTGGTGCTGGGAACCGACCATGCTCTCAGCCTTTTTATCTGCAGGTTGATAGAAATCAATCAAAGGGTGAGAGGTGGCTTTTTAAAATTTTGTTTGCTTTTAATAACCACTGTAAAACCTATGCTTGTTTCACCTAGCCTCAGCCAACATCTTGTGCTCTTACCAGCCTTGTGATTAGATGAAAGGGAAAGTTCAAAGTGTTGCCTGGGAAGAGGGAGGCACAACAGGGAGGCGAGGCAGGGAGGAGGCAGGTGAAAGGCAAGGGGAGCTGGGCTCAGATCTGGGAGGCCGCGGCATTGATCTGTTTGAATTACCGCCCAGTGTGATGGCGGAGGACCAGGATCGTGCATGCACAAAACCGATGGCACGGACCCAACAGTAGTGGGGTGAATATTCATAGGAAGGAAAGGAGGAGGCAACTTCATCCCCCTAAAAGATGAAAAAGTGATGGCGAGTAGGGGGACTTGTGCTCCCTGGGTCGTATTTCCAGAAGTGACCCCATGCTCATGGCATTTTTTTTAACAGTTTTATTGTGATATAATGTACATACCATAGAGTTTATAGTGTATATCCCATAATATTTTAAGGTGATATATTGTTAAGAGTATGACAAAAAGACTTAAGGGAAGCAGCGTGAAACAAAGACCACGAGCTGAGTGGAGAAGTTGTCAGAGGGGGTGCTGTCTTAATGTGTCTGCTTCCCCAGCAACTGAGAGTTCTGCCCTCACCCACC
>RJWJ010025567.1:0-23770 GCA_004363605.1 Indri indri | reverse complement strand
GTGCAATGCGCACCATCCGAGAGATGGACATGCTTGAAACTGGGACTTGGGGGGAAGAGGGGGCAAGGGCAACATACGTAACCTAAACATCTGTACCCCTATAATAACAAACAATAAAAAAAAGCAAGCCCTCATAGTGCAGAAACAAACTATTTTCTCTACAAGTCCACACAAGCCCAGTAAATTCTTTTTATTTAGCTCAGGTATGAGAGGTTCAAAGTTGGCAGGCTGTTTAGTTTTTAGTATTCCTATTTATTAATATCATACTGAATGCTGTGTGATCTTATCCTCTCTCCACTACACAGTCCTCTCCAAAAGTCTTGCCGCCTTCCTCTAAGAGGAAGCTAGACAGATCATGTCATTTTCCTATTCTAATTACTGGTTATTTTACTGACACATGGCTTTTCTCATTGCAATACAAGTAACATAAGGAAAGAGCCTGAACTTAGGGCACCTGATAGTGATACGTGTATAGCTAAGTCTTGCTTGGACATTAGTAGAACTCCAATTGAGTTCTTGGCTTGTCTTGGTCACAGGAATAAGGACATATTGTGGTCTACTTATTAACTTCTTTCTCTCTAGATCACCCTTGAATCTACCAATTTAACATAGTCTAGTTTTATTAACTAAACTTTTCCCATTTTCCTCCCCCAATAGACATATTTCCCTCTGATTAACACTACCCATTTTGGTGGATCCTTTTTATCTTAAAACTCAAGTCCTTCTCTATATTAATGGAAAAAAATCAAACTCTGTAAAATATTATAAAGAGGTTTGTCCTGAGCCAAATATGAGTGACCACAGTCCATCGAGACAGTTTCAAGAAGTCCTGAAAAGGTGCACCTGAGGCAGTCAGTTTACAGTTTGGTTTTATACATTTCAAGGAGACTGGAATTACAGGTAAAATCATAAATCAATACACAAGAAGTATACATCAGTTTGGCCCCAGAAGGCAGGACATCCTGAAGCAGGAGCTTACAAGTCATGGGGGGGGGGGTTAGGGATTCTTTAGTTGGCAATTGGCTGAGAGTTTTAAACTCTGTCTAAAAATTTGGAGTCAATAAAATGGAATCCTTAAGTTAAGGGGGTCCATTATCTGTCATGTGATACAATGCCTGCAAAAAATAAAAACCTTTTAAACTAGATTTTATGGATTGCAAGGTGTGACTTAACCCTTGCCTTGCATGACCTTAAGTCTTGTTTATAATTTGGTGTCTTATTGCCACAAAGAATTTGTTAGGTGAGTTTTATGATCTCTATTTTAATATTAATGCTGGTCAGTTGTTGTGTCTAAACTCCAAAAGGGAAGAGTATAATGAGTTGTGTCTGACCTCCCTTCCCATTGTGGCTGGGAACTCAGTTTTTCAGCTTTCTCTGGGGTTCCCTTGACCAACAGAGGGTTCGTTTAGTCAATTGCAGGGCTTAGGATTTTATCTTTAGTTTACATCTAACTCAGGGAAATTTTAGTTCTTTATTTGATTATTTCGTTCCCTCTATTCTCTTTGTTCCCTCTATATGGGACTTCCATTAAATAGGCATTTTCTGTTTTAGATCTGTCTTCCGAGTCTCCTAATTTTTATGCCATAATCTTCCTAACCATTTTTTGGCACCACTTCCGGGGAAAATGCCTTCAGTTGATCTCCCAAGTCACCAATTTGTGCTACAAATAATATCTTTCTGCTATTTAACCATTCTACTAAGATTTTTATAATAGTGATTGTTAGTTCAAAATAACTGATTCTTCCGATTAATTATTTTTGAAGGTTGATGCTCTTGTTTAGTAGATATGCTACCTTCTTCCATTTTTAGAGAATAATAATGACACCTATTTTTAAAGTTCTCTTTGTTTTCCATATTAACTGTTTCCTCAGTGGTTGGTTTTTATTTTTGTGCACTAGGTGTCTTGCATTCGTACTGTTTGTTTTCCTTAAATATTTGGTGATTTTTGTTTGTTCACAGATATAAATGAGGATCCAACTCTGTGGTTCACAACTGCGTTTCCTCCTTATAATTACTTTGGGAGCTTTAAAAAACCCTGATGTGCAGACCATATCACAGACAAATTAAACGACTATTTCTGGAGGTGGTACTCAAAGACTTGAATTTCTTTCTTTTTATTTACTTCTTTCTTGGGGTATAATTTACACACAGTATAGTGTAAAAATTGTAAGTGTATAGCTCAGTAGATCCTTTCATATATACGTATGTATACATACACAATGCACCATGACTCAGGTAAAGATATAGACCAAGGGTTAGAAAACTTTTTCTGTAAAGGGTCAAATATTTTTGGCTTTGTGTTCCAGCCAAAACTACTCAATTCTTGTGGTGCAAAAGCGGCCATGGGTAATATGTAAATGAATGAACACATCTGTATTCCAATAAAATTTTCCAAATTAGATGGTGCGCCCAATTTGGCCCATTAGCTGTAGTTTGCTGGGGACTCCACTTCCTTCTTTTAGGATGTCTTGAGAAATTCTGAAAGCCCTTTTCTTCACCCCATTGAGCCTAAAGAAATTTCTGCAACAAGAATAGCTTTGACTTAGTTCCACATTTTTTCTAGGTGGAATCATGGAATCCCTTAGATTCATTAGTAGTTCATTCATTCATCCACTCATTGTCTTACTCTGTGTCAGGCCCAGGGCTGAGGATTGAGATGCAATAATGGTTTAAATTATTTGGTTATATTTTTCTCACCTGAACACTGATGCCTTTAATTTCCTCTTCACTAAAAATCATGGCTCCAGGCTCACAACCATCCTCTCTACTCCTAAACTCTGCCATCCTTCTGGGTAGCTGCATTATCCATGTGGAACCTCCACCCAACTCCCTGGACCTCACAACCATCAATGGCTTTCTCTTTCACTAGACTTCAGATGTCCACTCCATTGGCTATACTTTAAATCAATCTACTTTGATATCTTACAATCAAGCACTCAGTTCTCTAACCATAACTCCTATTGTTACAGACACCAGTCTATCCCTAAAATACCTGTTTTCCAACTCTTTAAAAACTTCAATCCTTTCTACTTCCTAGGCTCTTGCCAATACTCCCAACTCCTTTTCCCTGTTGTCCTCCTGTCCCATTTACCCACAAGCCATTCTTCCACTGACCTCATTTGTGTAGTCTGATGAACACTGGCTGCTAGAGAAAATCTTGCCAGTAGGCAAATTGACTTTGAAAATTCATAGTCTCCAAGTTAAACTGGCTCTTTGATGTCTGGTCTTTACTTTGACTACCTAAAATCTTCTCTATTCTCCTCAAGACACTTTTCCTTCATTCTCAGCATATACTTTCATCTCCATATTTTCAAATAAAATAGAATTCATCAGAAAGATCCTCTGTAATTCCCTCCACCCCATTTAAAATTTATCTGCAATTTCATTAAAAATGATCTCTCTAGGATTACCAAGGATTTCTTTGTTGCTAAATCCAATTATAATCTCTATATGGATGACTTTGAAAGACCTATTTCTGGTTCAGATCTTTCTCCTAATCTCAGATCCATAATGTCCAACATCCTCCTGAACGTCTCTATTCGGATTTCCCTAAACTAAACCTATGAGATTCCACATTCTCAACACAAGCCATAATTCATAAATAGCACAGCCATCCATTTAGACATCTAAGCTAGAAACCCGATTATCAAGCTATACTCCTCTTCCACACACACATGTATAGTGACAGACAAAATCCTATCAATTCTGTTTTTTTGAAGTGTTTTCCTATTTGTCTTTGGCTGGGGTGTTAGAGAGGTGGGACTTCACTATCATTGAGAGGCATTTTTCACTATCTTTGTCTGAAACACTGTCTATTGCCTGAATAACTTTAATAGCCTTCTACCTGGCCTCCCTGCTACCAGTCTTACTCCTCACCATCCTGATCCTACCAGCAGCAGTCAAAGAGATCTTTCTAAATCTAGCCCGACCATACCATTCCCCTTGTTAAGGTCTCTCGGTGGGTACCCATTGATCTTTAGATAAAGTCAAAACTCCTGATGCTGGCCCATATAGCTCTGTACTCACATCTCCATCATGTGTGCCTACGCTATGTTCTCCGTTCTTGTGCCAGTATTTTCCTTCTGAGCTACACTTGACTCCTAACAGTTCCTCAACAGCTACATTTCCTCTTGAGCCTCTGAGCCATTGCACATGTTGTTTCCTATACGTAGAATACTAGTTCCCCATGCTAATTTCACGGAGTGGGGGTGGAGGGGCACAGGGGACAATGAAGCACTGTTTGAAAAATTCAGCTCAAGTTTTATCTTATGCTTCCAGCTTTTCAAATGTAAGAAAAGGGATATATCTGGACAGCCTTCAAAGGGGAGAGGGAAGAAAGGGTCATTCTCCTTGATCTTTCTCTTCACTGCTGCCAGTCCCTCAAGCCTCCTCCATTTTCTTTTCTCCCATCCTCTCGGATGATTGGCAGCTAAATGAAATATGCTTGAAATATGGCTTCAGCGGGCAGCCTGGGAGGGACCACCAAATTCCTCACATACCAGTGACTGGGGCATTGCTACAAGATGAAGATGTTTCCACATAGCTCCTGGACAAGGCCGCACCATTATTTTTTCTGGGTTTTGAATTGCATCCTTTACCCCTTGTTCTTCTGAGTACACTCTTCGTAGCTTGAACCCCCAGGAAAAAAAGTGAAACTTCTGCTAGCCTGAAGCATGAGATCCACAAAGGCAAGGGGCAGGGGCGTGGCAGTGAATGGATGGGGGAATCGAGTGTCTGCTTTCTTTATTCTGCTGTCTTTCTTTTTTCTGCTGTCTTTATTCTCTGGCTGATGAAGAACAAAGAATCATTAATGCAGTAGCCTTGGTCTGTTTTGCTGATTTATACTCTCTATAAAAGACGATGAAAAATTCGTTCTGTGAAAAAAATTGTGTTTATGTGTTTACATCAGAGGAAAGTTGTACGATACAAAAACTGTTGTTCATATGTGAATAATTGTAATAAATTGAGCAGATGTCATAAAATGAAGCAGTCATTATCTCATGTTCTCACTCATAATTGGGTGCTAAAAAATGTGTACACATGGATGTAGATAGTGGAATGATAGACAATAGACACTTGGAAGGATGAGGGGTGGGAGGGGGTAGATGATGAAAAAATACTTAATGAGTACACTGTATGTTATTTGGGTTATGGATACCCTGAAAGCCCTGACTTGTCCATTACAAAATCTATGCATGTAATGAAATTGCACTTTGTACTCCATACATTTACACAAATGGGAAAAAATATATAAAATTTGTTTTAAAAAGTTTTCCTGGGAGCCAGGGAAAGTGAAGCACCAGTTCTGTCTTCCCTGGGAATCCCTTTTGCTGTTGTGGAAAGATACGCTTTACTTTCCTAGTTGATAGAATGTGACAGTTCACAAACTCGAGTCCTTCCTGTACCAGGACTTCAGGGAGGCCCTGCTGAGACACTTCTCCCCAGGCCTATGTCCTCTTAGTCCTTGGGTCTGCTGTAAAGTAGGAATCTGAGGCTCTAAGTGATTCTTTAAGAAGGGAGCATCCTGCCCAGAAGACAGAGCTTAGGGCCTGCCCCCAAATCCACTGACAGGACCTTAAACGCTGCTGCCCCTGTTCCCACACCTCTTAGTTACTGGGATTCCCCTTCCCGACTGCTCACTGAAGACATCTTTCAAGTGAGTTTCATTTATTTGTCAATCTCTCAAAGAGGTGTGTGGGAGAATGAAAAGGGAAATAAGGAGGAGGCTTGGAAGGCTGGCAGCAACAGAGAAAAAGGTCCAAAGGGGTGGCCCTTTCCTCCCTTTCTCACTCCCTCCCTGCCCCCCTTTCAGGGTTATTTATACATTACACGGTGGCTTAGAGTCTCTGTGCATCTCTCTGCCCCATTCCTCCCAGAGGCAGAGAAACATTGACAGTTCTGTGCCTGGCACTTGCGAGGACCTGGGAAATACAGATACTGACAGTCACTGTCCTCTAGGAGCTCACAGTCTCATGGTAGACAGCCAAGTAACCAGCACTGGCAACACATTGTTATCAGCACTGTGGCAGTCGTAGCACGATGGGTGAGGGAGGTAGGACAGGGACATAGAGCACCCAGGGATCAGACAGAGCCTCAGATATTCAGACCCTCAATCCCTCAACTTTCTCCCAGTGTGACATTGCCTTCCAGGCATCATTGCCCTCCAGGTGCAGAGACACCTCTGTAGCTTTGACCTATTTCTAAATGCTTTGGCCCCTTATCCTTTTGCCCTGGCATTGTCAAACCCCCAACTTATATGCTTCTCCCTGCCCACACATGGCCATCCTAGGCAATGCCATCCTTCCTGTTATGTCTTAAAGGTGTTCTTTATTCACCCATAGGGACAACAGCCTTTAGTGTCTCTCCATTGTTTTGAGAATAAGATCTAAAGGCCTTCCCCTGCCTTTACAGAGTCCTTTACAAATGACCTGCCTCTGCTTCCCTCTCAGCTTCATCTAATAACCCTCTTCACCTTTCTGTCTCCCCTCTAGCCATAATTAACCACTCAGTGTCTGTAGCTTTCATCTGTGTACATAATATTCCTTTGGCTTGATCATTCCTACTGCGTGTTCTCTCTCTCTCTCTCTCTCTCTCTCTGCCTTCCCCCCTTATCCTCACCCCACTTTGGGCAAGGACAGGCTAACTATTCAGTCCAGGTCACATGTTAGGTGCTAGTTTTTCAAGGAAGCTCTTCCCTGAGCATCTCAGGCTGGTCAAGGGCCCCCATCCATGCTTTCCCAGACCCTAACACTCAGCGTTCCCATGGCTCTTTTCCTGTCTCCCTGCCCTTAGATTGGGCCCTCCTTAGAGTACATCCCATGCTTGCTTTCACTGCAGAACCCCAGCACTTGGCACCGGACTGGCACTCATGCCAAGGAGGCTTTCAATAAATATCTGCTGAGTGAATGACTCTTCTTCCATTTATTACCCCAAACACAACAGAGGCTGGCTAGCATCTGGCAAACAACTATGCTACTCACAAAGAGAGAACTGTGCAGAGGACATGCCCCAGAGACAATGCATAGATACTGCTTCTAACCTATGCCACAGTCCCCACAACATCTGGAGAAACACACCCAAGCACATACCCACAGGCAGGCTCTGGAACAGCAGAGCCTCCATCTCCCCTGAGCTAACCAGCTCTGCACAATCACCTGCATCACAGAGTTGTGGCAGTCCCCAAGAGGCACCAAAGCTTTTCCTAACTGCAAATGCTAGTTAAATGGAATTGAACTTGTCCAGTCTGTGGGGCCTTAAATGAATCACATGACCTCCCTGAGCCTCAGTTTCATAATCTGTAAAATGGTGATAATAATGGTATTCACTCCAAAGTGGTGTTGTCAGCACCTAACACAGTGCCTGGCACCAAGGAAGCACTCAGTGAATGGTGGCTCTCACTCTTAGTTTTGTTATTATCGTGAGCCCTTACAGCCCACTCATTTACTTAATTTGGTCCCATGTTCCTCTATAACTCTTTCATCTCTCAAATTGTTCTGGGTTAGGATTTTGAGGAAAAGCTCCCCATCATGTTCATTTGTTCACTCACTCAACAGTGATTTTCTGAGCCTTCTACTATGTTCTAGGCACTGTGCTAGTGTCTGTGAATGTAGAGAGATAAAGAGGATGGTTGAAGGAAGGAAACTCAAATGACTAATGCATGTCAGGTGTCTAATGCATGTGATCTGCTCTATTACAACACCAGTATCCTTCCTCCCCCAAGAGCAGATTTTTTTCCCCAGAAAGAGATTTGGTATCCAGAGAACAAACAAGATGATTTTTTTAAATTTCAAAATAAAGAAAGCCACAAATTACCAACCCATATTGGAAAGCATATAATTGTGGTGAGAATTGTGATAATACCTTACACTTTGATCTGATTACAGCTCAAGGGATAAACATGAGGGTAGCAGTCAGTATTCACCCTGTCAGACACCAGGACTCTGGGACATCAGGAGCACTGGACTTCCCTCCCCTCCCCATGCCTGCTTGGCTGCTGTTTACACCCAAAATTCACACCATACATTTCCTTCATATAAACAATAAAAGCCATTACAGACTGCCTTTCTTGTACATGGGCGCAATTGACTTTGGCTCTGATAAATTTGGCTAGAATCCTGGAATATCAGGCCCCAAAGGGCCCTTTAACAATCACATAGTTCAAGGTCCTCATTATACAGGTGAATATTTGAGACCTAGAGATATGGAGAGCCTATTCCAAGTCAGGAACAGTGTTGGGATTAGAAGATTTATCTCCTGCATACAAGTAGCATTAAAGAGTCCAACAATCTTTCATATACAGTGGCTCATTTAATCTTTGAAGTCATGCCTGGAAAAGTTTTCTTATTATACTTATGTTACATAGAAGTTAAATGACTTGCCCAAAGTCACACAGCTGGGACAATGGTCTAACCCAGATTAAAACTCAGTATTTTTGCCTCCCAGTGCCTGTGTCTTTTTACCATTCCCACTTGCTCCAACCACCACCAGCTTTTCCCTATGACCATGCTGGTATCTTATTCTTCTCATGGGTTTGGACAGAAGCCAGTCCCAATCAAAGCCTCTTACATGGTCATATATTAATACTTACAAGAGGAAATAGCCACCTGCCCAAGGTTCAGGCCCTGCTGCATCTGTCATTGTGGTCCTTGAAGGCGATTGTAGTGTGACCATGACCTAAAATCAAAGTGCCTAGAACTAATTCCCAGCTGAGGCAACCATTGACCAGAGTACCAGCCAGCCTTGGGCACCATCTCCCATTGACCTTTACCTGGAGGAGGCCCGCCAGTGCCATGGAAGCCTGAAAAAGTTGGCTCATCATCAGACAACAGCTCAGCATGGATGTGGATTGAGGCGATCAGACAGCTTCAGGATCAATAGCAGCTGCCCCTGACATCAGCATGGAGGGAACATAGTGGCTAATGAGATCTTGGATTTCACTGGCTGGCGCTATTTCTACTGGGAGTTCACTAGCTCTCTACTTTGACAATAAGCATTCGTTAAACTTCCCCAGGTCTCCTCTCATCAAGAGTAAGGGAAGGGGCTGGATTCCAGGCTAGATCTGTATTTCAGAAAGGGGGCCCACACTGAGGTATATGAAGATCCTAGAGCTGTTACCCAGCATGATACCTGCAGGTATGAAATTTCATTCATTGGAATGCAGAGTCCTAAGCCCCCAGCCTGGCACAGCTTTCAGGGCTATCTTGAGGCTATGATAAAACTGTGCAAGCTGCAATGGAACCTAGCAGTGTTATTATTATCCTTTATGCACTTATGACCCTTCAGTGACCTGAGAAAGGGCCTGTGGGCTTTAGAATAGAGTAAGGGAATATGTTTGTTGGGCAGCAAGGCTAGAAAGAGGCTGCAAGAATGAGAAACTCTAAGACCCTGTGTCGGAAGGAAATTGGCTTGGGATGGAGACAGCAATCCCAGGGACCAGCAAGTAGCTTTCCCCAAAGCAGCTCACGTGTGCTGCAGTCATCTTTCTGAACTTATGGAAGCCAACTTTCTGGGATCACAAGTCAGCAAAATGATGGCATGCAGCCAGGTTCTCAGGTAAATGAGATACTGTGTCTCCCACACCACCTTTTAGGTCCAGAGCCACTATAGGTACCACCCACCCTAATGGGTAGAATGCCTGGATAGTCAAGACAAATAAATTTGGCCATATACTGCATTATGATCTCTCTCACTTCTGGGCCTTTGTGTTTTGCCTGGCAAATTCTGAATCATCCTCTAAATCCCAAATCAGAAGTTAGTTTATTCAGTAAGTGTTTGCTGAGTTTGGACTTGGTTTTGGCCCTATGCTGTGTTATACAAGGACAGCTCTCCCTCATAGTGCTAGATCTAGTGGGAGACTGCAATGGAACTTGGTGAACATGGGGATAGTGAGAGCAATACAGAGTGGAGTGGAAGCACACAGCATGGCAAAGCATCTGGTCTGGGAGGACAAGGGCCTGAGAGATGTGGCTTTTCAGGTGAGAACTTGGGAATGAGCAGGAGTCAGCCAGGTGAAGGCAGGGAGGGAAGGAACATGCTAGGCCAAAGAAACATTCTACATAAAGACCCTGAGACATATCAGGGCTTGATGTGTGATTGATATGGCTGATGAAATGTGAGTGAGAGACAGGGATTGTGGCAACAGGCCACTAGCAGCAAGCAGGACTTTGAAGGCCAGGGCTAGAGTTTGAATTTCAGTCTATGTGCAGCAGGATGCCATGGAAGGATATTAAACAGGCAAGTGACATGATCTGGTTTACAATTTAAAAGGGTAGCTCTGTAGTAATCCAGGTGAGAGATCATGATGGAGGTTTGGACTGGGGTGCTGGTAGTAGAAGTGGGAGAAGGGGATCCAATATGGGATTTAAGCTGGAGGCTGACCTTACAAGATTTTCAGATGCTGTAGATATGGGGATGGGAGAGAGGTGCCAATAATACTGCCTAGGTTTTTGGCCCGAGTATCTGGGTGAATGATGCTCTATTTATTGACAAAAGATGACCAAGGGAAGAATTGTGGGGGTTGAGGAATCAAGAGTTTTGCTTTGAACATGTCAAAAAATTTGATGTGAATGAATTAGGCTAGAGATGTGGATTTGGCAGTTGTCAGCATAAAGGAGGTGTGGCTGTTTCCATACATGTCTGCACAGTCTTTGGCTCTGTGACCCTTCCTCTTCACCCTGCACTGGCCTTAGGTAAGCGGTATGACTTCCTAGGACAGTGAAAGCCATGCAGCTTCTACCCACTTCTTTTAGAACTTTTGTTCTCCAGGATCCCTCTGGAGATGTTATCTGTGAGAATCCAGAAGCCCTGCTGTGAGAAGCCACAAGGAAAAGCCATGTACAGATGTTCCAGTCAACAGTCCTAGATGAACATGCCCTTCAGCCCTCACAGCCCAGCTGCCAGAATGTGAAAGAAGGCCCGAAGCCCCTAGTCTGGGACCCAGAACCTCTTCCATCTTCTCAGTTTAGGACCCAACTCTTACCATGCTGAACAGGAGTAGAGCTGGGCAACTAATATGCCTGCATCTTGCTACAGAATCACCTGCCACATGAAACTGGGATGTGGATTCTTCACCTCCAGATGTTCCAGTCAATTAAGTCACCCTCCACTTGTTTGAATCTTTCTGTCTGTGACCCCAGGCATTGTGGAGCTGAGACAAGTCATCCCTGCTGTGCCCTGTCCACATTCCTGACCTATGGGTATAATAAAAGTGATTGTTTTGCTTTAGGGTGATATGTTATGCAACAAAATATAATGGGAATATGTGGTAACCGAAGCCATCAGGACAGATGAGCTCACTCAGGGAGAGTGTGGAGAGTGAAAAGAAAACAGGGAAAACACTGTAGGGAACCCCAGCCTTTAAGGGATGGGAGAAGTTGAATAGGAAAAAAAGGAGAAACAGAAAAATGGCAGGGAAAAAGCAGGGATATCAGGAGATTGTGGTGTCATGGAAATCAAAAAGAGACAGTTTCAAGAATAAAGTAGTTGTCAACAGTGTCAAATACTGCTGACAGGTCAAGTAAGATAACTGGAAAATGCCTTTAGGTTTTGGTAACAAGGGCAGTGTTGACTCAGCAAGAGCAGCTTCACTGAGAGCAGATAACAAAGTTAGAATTCTTTGAGAAAAGAGGAGCAGAGATGACGAACAAAGGAGAGGCTGGCCTGTGACAGAAGGAAGGCCACCTTTTTCCCGTGGCAGCAGAGAAGGGAGAGGTGGTGTGCAGATTCCGGGAAATCTGTCTATTTGGTCATAGGAACTCTAGGGAGTTCCCTTCTGAAGATTTCTGTTCTCCCCTGAGCTGAAGCTTTGGAAGAAAAAACAAAGAATAAGGTCTGTTTGGTTTCTGCTCTATGCTCTCAACTCACCTGGGGGCCCCCTGCCTGGCACCAGCACCCCCTTCATCTGCTCAACTTAGGACCCAACATTTCCCATTCTCAGACTTCAGCTGGATCACTAACAATCCTGTGTCTCATCACACTAGACCTTGCCACATGGAGCTCAGGGAAAGCATATGGGGGTGGGGTGGGGTTGGGAGGCTGAGGAGGTCATTGCTGGACCTGAGAGTTTGATCCCTGTATTCCAGGTTTAGCCTCCTAGCTGTCCTTACTTGGTGCTTAATCAAATTCCTATGAAGCTGCCAACCCATCTAAGTTGTGTCCTAGGGAACAAAGGATGGGGTTTGTGCTCCTGGCATGGGCTAGCATGAGGGTAGCAGCAGAATCAGGGAGAGGGGCAGGATGGGGTGACACTTGGGGACAGCTGCTGGAAAGGGTACTCTGCTGACTTGACTCTGATCAGAATCTGATTTGACTAATGAGGAAACTGAATTGCAGCTCAGGGGAAGGACTTACCCAGCACCACCCAGTAACTGTGATGGAGTTGAACCCTGGCTGAAATTTAGGTGTCCATTCTTCTCAGTGCTTTTCCCATGTTATCAAATTGTTGGAGCTGGGGCAGAAGGAAGGAAGAACAGATCTAAGTTGTCTCTGCCATTTGCAACAACATGCATGGAACTGGAGGACATTATGCTAAATGAAGTAAGCCAGACACAGAAAGAAATACTGCATGTTCTCACTTATATGTGGAATCTAAAAAGGAAAAACAAACAATCAAAAAAGCCCCAAAACTTGAATACATAGACTTGACTGTAGTAATTTCACTATGTATATGTTTATCAAAGCATCATGTTGTACACCTTAAATATATACAATTTTAAATAGAAAAGAAAAGACAGGAGGCCCCAGAAGGCAGCTTTCTCATCAACATGGGCAGGCGCCTTTGGCATCACTCCAGCAGGTGTCACATGATGAATGTTCTTAGGCTAATTAGAAGCTGTTGAAGCTGAAGAGCAGAGATCCCTGCCTCCAATTCTACGGCCCCTTTGACAGTGTTTCCCTCAATTGCTTCCTTCCTCTTACTTTCCCCTTCCTATTCTTTCCATCTCCTCTAGACCTCTTGAAAGGATTCAGAGTTCCAAAAGTCCTCCTTCTCAAGGCCAGCCTGGGAAGCCCTCTGAAGCATGTCACAACACAGATGTATCCTGGATAGGCCAGTGGGCTATTCTTGAGGCTTTCAGAGGGGACTGGTGCTCAATTATGACTTCCTCTCCTGCCTTCAGTACTCTAGCATGAATAATAAGTCATTAATAATAGATCATTAAATGAACCTCCATATGTAAAAACCCATAGGAATAAACAATTATTTCATTTAAAAAAGCTATTTAAAGTGGCTTAAAAGAGAGGACATTTATTAGTACTGCTTTAGAAAGCTGCACGTTGCATCTGTTTGTTTCCATTAGTCTCCATCGATCATGGTCTGGCTAGTCTCCTCTCCAACACCACCCTGAAGAAAACCTCCTCCATGTAGCTCTGATCTACATTTGCATTCATTTATTCCATAAATGTTTACTGAGTGCCTACTATGTGCTAGACACTCTTCCAGCAGCATTTAGACTGGTACCCTCAGTGAAATGCTGGGGATATCTCTCTCATGCTCTAAATACCATAAAATATTCAAAGTCCTGGGGTACCAATCCCAGCCTGGGGCACCAATCCCAGCCTGGGGCAGGGTTTCAAACTCTAGGGGAGCTCAGCAACAAAATTGCTGATGGGAAAAAGCTTGAGATTTCCCCCAAGACCAGGGGAATAGTTTTCAAAGGCAAAGTGGCTTCAGAAGGTTTTTAAGGAAACATGAACACCTAAATATTGGTATCAGACAATTTACAAAGGAGACTGCCACCTGTGCCTCACGCAGTTGTTCTGGGTTGTGATTGAACTGGTCAGGGACTATGGGATTGCTGCAGCCAATCAGATGATCACAGGGCTGGAACATGCATCAAGGGTCAGATTTTCCAAGTCCATGCTTTTATTTTGCATAAAAAAACTTTTTTTGAAATGCTCTCCCAAGAAGATTTTTCCCATCCCTCAGGAGCCAGGTGATTGCCTCACGCAGATCTCACGAGATTATTTACCAGATTTCTCCTAACTCTGCAAGACATAAGGGTCATCATCCATTTCCCAACACATGACTTCACCAAGGAGACACTCACTCTCACTCTGCCTAATAAATATTGCCTTAAGGAACTGTTGCCTAAAGGGAAGAGTAATCGATGGAAAAGAAAAAGCCTTTAGAATTGCAATGAAAATATGTCTCTTTCCTGGGAGTGTAAAAATTTAGCCGAAAAAGCAGGAAAGCTGTTTTCTTCTCTTTCATATGGGGTAATGAGACCCCTGAGTCAATCAAAAGCTATGTTGTTGCATGGATTCCATTTTGGATCATAGTAATACATTCTGGCTCTGGGGATACCTTTCTTCCAGTTTATTCTAATGGTGTTAAAAAGTGGAAAGTAAAGATGGCATAGGAGTGGGGGTGACAGACAGTCAAGAACATAGTATCGTCCATGTTAGACAAAAAGTGACCAAAGAAAGTTCTCCACCCCAAGTACAATTCAGAAAGTGTTTAATGAACAGCTGCTAAACATTGCACCAAAGCATTTGGAAACACAATTTTTACAGAGAGGCAAAGGTCAGGCTTCCATTCTAAATTCCTTAAGACAATCATTAACAGCCCCATCCCCCCACCCCCCATCCCCACATATCCACAAGACTACACTCTTCTAGTCATGAATTTACCTACAGACACAATCTTAGGAATAATGGGACTGGCATGCATTATCCCAGCAATGGCAAGGAAGCAGGGGATGGGGAGAGGATGGATGAAAAGGCAACCAGCAGCTAATGATACACCCCTTAGGAGCTTTGTCCAGGGAGTGGGCAGAAAGAATCTGCTTGTAGTGCCATCTGTGGCTTTACCTTGGGCTTCTAGCATACTCTGGACTAGTGCAGTTATTCAGATCCAAAGTGGCTGGGGCTGCCATCTCAGTCTCATTCCCTTGAGCCAAGACTATCAGAAGTGGTATCCTTGGGTGACACACTATGACTTTCTAAAAACCTTTTTGGTGTCCAACCAAACTGCGCTCATGACCCACAAGGCCCACTGAGATTGTGCTGATTCTGAGGTCAGCATGGACCTGGCTTCTCAGTCCTTTCTTCATTTTGGCCTTTGGAAAGGGGCGCATTACAACTCTTTACTAAAGATGCTTGAAAGGAGCCTAGGCAAATTATTCAAAGTTCTGGGACTCAGTTTATCTACCTTATAAAAATGTCATGTTTATGCCTGTCTCTTTTACTCACGTTAAGAACAAATATGATCAAATGGCCTCTAAATAATATATTATAAAACTGGTAATAAAGTTAATGATCTAGTTGACTCAAAAATTGACTAGAGATATTTGTACAAATCTCTAATTCACCCATCATAGAATCGGCATCGACAGAAAACCATAGGTTCCTGATGTGGTGGGAGCAAAGTGCCTGGGCCTAGCTAGGGTGTGGAGTATGGATGGTATGGAAGGAAGCTGACTTTCACCTGCCAGTGGCCCTCTCTTTTGAGGCAGACTTCAATCCTCAACTATCATCCACCCCAAACCTCTTGTCTGATCCAATATTTGATTAGTTGCCTTGTCAGGGAGATGACTTTTTTCTCTCTCCTATCTCTAAAAAATTCTTGCATAGGCATTTGATCTAGATCTTTTTGTTTCTATTTGTATCTTTTTAGCTTAAATAAAAAATACTTTATCTTTTTTGCTAAAGAGTTTGCAGGTGGTAAAGAGTCCAAACTAAGTAGTGCCCAGGTGGGTCAAAGGCATTGAGGGAAGAGGACTTTCCTGGAGGAGAGATATATCAAGGAGAGTACTATTTTCCAGAGGGGCTGGACTTAGCAGGGCACCAGTCATCTTGGTGCCAGGCTGGCCCAGCGAGTTCTGTTTGTTTGGGCCATGCATGGTAGAACGTGATGAGCCTCAACTGTCTGCCATAACCTCCAAGCCAAAAACGGGGGTGGGGTCCATGTTCGGAGGTCAGAACTGGCTCCCACCTTTGCTACCATATTTATGCCTAGTAGGCCCTGCTGTGGGAAGGGGAGGTGGCAGGCAGGACCACATGGGATAGCCCAACCTGGCTCTCTAGTAGGTCAGAATTATCTGATCTGAACCAGTCAACAATTCTCCTCAGTCTGGACCTCTCATACAGTGAAGGCTCCCACTATAGGGAGTAGAATCTCTTATTCTTTCTGCAGTGGTCAGAATACAATAAAATACATGCAGTGCCCTCAGCTGGGGGAGACTGGCAGACTAAGATGAGTAACTGGACAAATGGCAGCGTTTGATTTTGATGTGGGTATATTCAGCAATGTTAAAAGGGACAAGTAATTTTTCTGTGGTTTTTTTTTTTCATTGAGATTCATAAATATGAATTGAGAGTCACAGCTTGGTAGAGGGTTAAAAAGAAGAATCCTGAAACACATGAAGGGGAGCCTGGGTTTGGATGCCTGGGTGCTTCATGGGGTATACAGTGCTCTGGTTGCTGTGCACCACCACTATCTACTGTTTGCGGATCATGCCCTTGATAGCTGACTCCCGGTTGACATAGGTGGCCCAATAGACCAGATTGAATATGGCAAAGAGAACAGGAAAGATGATGCGGGAAATTTTGTCAACCTTGCTGACACTGTTGTAGGTCTTGGTCTCAGTCGGGCTATCCTGCACGTAGGTGGCCTTGGGTGAAGCAATGATTGTTGGGGTTGAGGAAGCACTGGGAGTAGCGCCCTTGGAGATGGTGGAGAACTCAGTGTCCTTGGCCAGGTTTATGGGATAGGTGGTCCCCACAATGTTGAAGGTGGTGCTGGTTTTCTTTGTTGGAGCTGCTGGTGTTTTCTTCTAGAGGCCAGGAAAAAGAGGGGAGAGGGGGAGAACAAATAATAGCTAATTAATTAATTACACAGAGAACCTTGAAAGGCTGCAGGGAGGGAGCAGCCATGAGGGAAGTTAAGGAATAGGGGCCATGAAGCCAATAGCACTAAGGAGCCAGGTTTGTGTCTAGGGATAACCAAAAATGAATTTGAAAAGAGAAAATTTACATCATCCTGACTTTTTAGCTATGAGTCTTTGGCTAAGTCACTTTTCTTCTTTGAGCCTCGTTTCTTCATCTGTAAAAACGAGAATCAAAATAATCTGCAGGGTCGTTGAGAGGATCAGATGAGAGAATGGCAGTAGAAATCACTGGTAAACTGTGGAATGTTGGTCACATGTGGGATCTTGTATATCACGTGATTTGATCCTCACAGCAACCCTGTGAGGTAACTGGATGATATTACGCCCATTTGACAGATGAGAAAACTCAGCCTCGGACTAAGTGGCAGAGCCCACGCTTGCAATTTGGGCTCCTGACTTTTATCCAGGGCTACACTGTGCTGCTTTCTACAGGCATGGGACACTTTGTGGTTACCCGAGAAATAACTCCAAAAGGCCGCGACCATCAAGTGGCACATCTCCTGTGAGGAAGAGAGCTTGGTGAGTCTGAAAAGTCATTACATCTTAAAGACACAATAAATACCATGGCATGTTTGCATGCATCGTTACAACAGCATCCCACCCTTCATGCACTGTACCTGTGTTCAGCAAGCGCAGGGGCATACCAAGGTTTTCCACTCTTCCAAGGCTGCAGATAGGAGCCACAGCCCCCCTCCACAGAGCTATGCAAATGACCCCCTCTGACACAGCAAAGGCAAAAATAGCTGGAGGTTTGCTGTGACACTGCCCTTTGGGCTTATTTTTCAGAGTAAAAGAAACCCAAACATCCAGTGGGAAGTAAGCATATACACATGTGCCCATTTGTTCTCTTATATCTACACTTGTATATACATGGAGCCTCATGGGAACATCCTTGATACAGAAGACAAGAAGATGAGACAATGCTTAGAATCTGTTCTGAATCAGAATAGAGGGGCTGAGGAACAGGGGAGGCCAAGGGAGCAGGCCAGACCCAGACTCAGGCCAAAGGCAGTAGCCTAGCTCATAGTCTACAGACTGTTTACTGCCTCACTCCTCACTCTGGCCTTTTCTTCCTTCTATCTCTCTTTGGCTGTAGGGAAAAGCAGGTACAGATGAGCTTCAGAAATTCCATAATTTCACACACCTCATGTGCCCATCCTTCTTATTACTTTGCTTCTCAGCACCCAGACTTTACTCCTCCACTTCCTACTTTTTTCCTTCCTGGCTTTCTCTATTCCTACCCTCTCTTACAATCCCTTTCTCTTAATCTCTTTTGTTTTCTTTTCTTCTTTACTTCAGAGGCCCCATCGTTTTTTGTCTTTTGTCCTTTAGACCTCACTGCCATTTACCTTCCTGATCCTAATAATAACTTTTGACCAATATTTACTGAATGTCTACTGGGCCAAGAACTATGCCAGATATTTAGGGATAAGTGGAAAGGTTAAAACATTAGTCAGCTTCAGTTCCTGTCTTCCAGGAGCTCACAGTCCAGTGTGGGAGAGAGCCTTGTGAACACTCCATTGTCACATAATATGATCAGAGTCCTAACAGGTCTGAGCAAAGTGCTATGAGAATTCAGTCGAGGGAGGGACAAAGTACCTGCAGGTTTTGGAAAAGGTGGCTCAGAGAAGGCAATGAGGTTTGTGGTCTGGGTCACAAAAGATGAGTAGGAGCTAGCTCATCAGATGAAGATGTAGCAAAGACCAGTGCACAGGTCAAGGACACTGTTTTTTTTTTTTTGAAGGATGACAAGTTTACTGTAGCTGGGTCACAGTGTGCATGACAGAGTTGCAGGAACTGAGGCCATCCAGACAGGCAGTGCCCAGCTCTAAAAGGCCTTATATGCCATGCTCTCTTGCTCTGACTGCCTATGCTGGCCTTAGTGTTTTTACTCAGGGAGGGGAAGTGTGACAGATAAGGGAATGTTTGTTTAAGTAAATGACCAGTCTGACTCCTAGGACATTTTAAAAGCAATATTGTTCTTTCTTTTTGAGGATTATAGTCACATTGCTACAAGTGGAAGGGGGATGGAACTCAAAGGCTTCTAAAAACCTTGTAAATGGCTTAAATACTACATGGGACTCATTTATAATTAGCAAATTCATTGTGTGAATAGAGTCCTGCTGCTAAATGCCTTTGCTATTAAATAAAAGAGTGTTTTACTTGTTTGCCTGCTTACTTATTAATTTGCTTAGTATTCTCTTTTTTCATGGGTAAACAAAAAAAAAAAGAAATAAAGAAAAGAATAAAGGAAAGAAAAAAAACACTACCTTGACTTTGCTAGAAGGTTTCACATGTGTTATTTCATTTAGTCATTTTATAAGCTGGTTATGACCAAGTCTCTGAAACAATCATTCTGAACAACAAACACTTTCTTTAGATGCAAAGGCACTTTGTGTTCTATAGATGAGGAGAAGCAGCAATTGATTTGATCATAGATATTTTAAGTAATAAAGGAAGATAACCTTTTAATTTTTCTCACCACTTCCAACATGACACATTTTAATCAGCCACTATGACCTTTACTAAATCGTTAAAGAAGGAAATAAAAGCAAAATTTGTAGTGTCAAGGAGACAGGAGCAGAAGACAGAGGTGAATGGTTAATATTTCCCCATTTCTGAAGCTAGTTTTCCAGTATTCCTCCTTGATAGATAAAGAGTAAATTGACTTAACTGTGATTGAATTGTAATTCTATTCCTACTTCCTTAGCCAAGTATCTGGCTGTTAGGCACATGACGGATGTTTACTGAATAAAAAAATACCCTGGGAAGGGGGAGGGGTGAGGGGGAGGAGGGGACGGATATATGCATACACAAAGAGTGCAAAGCGCACCATCCGAGAGATGGACACGCTTGGGGCTGGGACTTGGGGGGAAGGGGGGGCAAGGGCAACATACGTAACCTAAACATCTGTACCCCTATAATAACAATAAAAAAATAAAAATAAAAATAAAAAATACCCTCCATTGAAGATTCTTAATATGATTTCTGGTTTTTTCACCTTGAGTCTTGACCTCTGCTACATAGAGAGCATATCTCTATAGTTCAGCCTGGGGTAATTTCCACACCAAAAAAGCTGAGATTGACTCCTCCAAATTCCCCAAGCAGTCTGACTCCAGGACAAGAACACCTTTCCTTCCAAAAAGCCATTTCATGTGGGTTTTGGGATGGGGCAATAAAAACTTTTATAGACGAATTCATGTACAACTCAAGAGTCTTCCTGAGATGACACTCCTGTCAATTGTTTCTAATTAAAGGGTTAGTTTAGGCACCAAGTTTACGTGAAACCCAGCCAGGACCTCAGAGTATACAGTTACATGATCCAGTGCCTCTGTGTCAACCCCCTTATAGGCACCCAGCTTTTCTGAACCCCAGTTTCCAGAAGTGGGGCAAAGCAATGAAGTTTATGCTAGATGGATTTCAAACATGAATAAAATCAACAACAGAAAAACAAATAACCCAATTAAAAAAATGAGCAAAGGACTCAAATAGACATTTCTTCAAAGAAAATACACAAATAACCAAAAAGTACATGAGAAAATGCTCAACGTTAGTAGTCATTAGGGAAATGCAAATCAAAACCACAATGAGACACCATTTCACATCCATTAGAATGGTTTGCTATAAAAAAATCAGAAAATATTAAGTGTTGGTGAGGATGTGGAAAAATTGAAATCCTTGTGCACTGTTGGGAATATAAAATAGTATAGCCACTATGGAAAATGGTATGATCACTCCTCAAAAAATTATGAATAGAATTGCCATATGATCCAGTGGTTCCACATCTGAGTATATGCCCCCCAAAATTGAAAGCAGGGTCTCAAAGAGATATTTTTACACCCATATTCATAGCAGTATTATTCACAATAGACAAATGATGGAAAAAACTCAAGTGTCCATTGAGAGAAGAATCAATAAACAAAATGTGGTGTATACACAATGAAATATATTCAACTTTAAAAAGGAAGGAAATTCTGACTCATGCTACAACATGGATGGATCTCGAGCACATTACGCTAAGTGAAATATAAATGTTAGGTGATTTCACTTCTATGAGGTACCTAGAATAGCAAATTCATAGAGACAGAAAGTAGAATGGTGGTTGCCAGGACCTGAGGCAAGGAGGAATGGGGAGTTGTTGTTTAATGGGTACAGAGTTCCAGTTTTGCGAGTGAAAAGAGTTCTGTAGCATAACTATATACTTCAAAATGGTTAATAGGGTAAGGTTGATGTTACATGTATTTTACCACTATTAAAATCATATGTATAGGTATATGCAACAATATATATAATCATATGATTCATCATATATATATGATGAATCAGAGACCCTGCTCTCTGGAAATCTAGTCTAGTGAGGAAGATTAATTAAAATAAGAGAGAACTAAAATATAAGGTGAAAAGGACAAATAAGAAACACTCAGGGGGAGGACACAAGATGGTGGACGAGAAAAGCCACCAGTCAGAGTGTCTCTGCAAAAAAGACAGATTTTAGAAGAAAGTGAAAAAAATAGACAAGCAGAAAAATGTAGATCGGGTGAGGGACGGAAGGAAGGGTGCCTGAAACTACAGGAGACTCCACGGGAAGACGGTGCGGAGGAAAACTGGAAGAAGAAAGGTCCCCGAGTGGCTTAGAGACCAGCCACAAGGATAGGTGGAGCAGAAAACATCCCCCCCACCTTGCACCTTGGACTATTGGTGGGCTCCTGAGCGGTTGGAGAGACCTGTCATCACCAGCCCACAGACGGCTGCCGCCAGTGAGCAGTGGCCTCTTGCGGACACGGCACCGGGCTCCAAGCTCCCTCGGCGCACCTCCCTGCATGCAGACCCGAGCCTAATGGCAGATGCCATATTACTCCATTCTCTCCTTCCCCTTCCCTACACGTGGGTGCCCAGAGAGACAATTTAGCCATCACATGGAGGCATCTCCAAGGAATGGGACTTTTCCTTTTGGGGCCCTACAGCACACTGAGGGGTACTCAGACTGCGAGCTCTCTATGCACCAGCCCTCCCAGGTGCTGCTTGCCTGGGAAATCCAGGAGAGTGGGGCAAATCCCGAGGTGGAGTGAAATAGATCCAGCTTGGGCACCCTGTAGGTGATTCAAGACCAGCACCCCTCCCCCTGGCAGGGTCAGGGATTGATCTCCAGGGCCCAGGGGACAGGCCTGCAGACCAGACCCCGTACACCCAGGTCACGACCGCACTGGCCCAGGGCACAGAAGAGAGATCTGTGAAAGAGCCTACTGAGGAGTGTGTGCCTTCAGGGGCAGATCACCGTGCCTGAGCGGCAACCCTCCTCCCAAAAGAGGGCTGTGCACCCAGCTCAGGCTGCGATCCTGGGTAGGGAACCTCCTGGCCCACGTCACAGCCAGGGGAGATCCATCGGCCTGAGGTCCCGCTTGCTGGCAGAGGCCTGGGAGAGGCCATGGAGAGGGGGAGAGGGGGAGAGTGGAGGGGAGTGAGACCTGCTCTAGAGTGTGGGTCTTGGAAAGCCCCACCCCCCAAGCCCAGACTTTTCAGCTGAGTGGAGCCATTTCAGCCCCTCATGACACCATTGCACAGAGACAAAGAACAGACCTTTGACCCCTGCTAACAGCACTTCTGGAGTGGGAGGGCAGGCTTACCCAACCCAGCCCCATCCAGACTCACTCCCGGACCAGCCTCCACTGAGGTGCAGAATAAGGACACACCTGGGAGTCCCCAACCACCACATGAGGCACAAGAGGGCCTCTGCAGAGGAACAAGAGGTGGCTACAGGACCCAAAAACAGCACTGCAGCTAGCTCCTCCCTGCAAGTGCCACCTACTGACAGGGAGGTCACCCTACACACCCTTTTACTGCATCTACTGATTCATCATAAAGGGTGTGGTTAAATCTCACCCACAAACACCACCTACTGGCTCAGAGACTAAACAGGACATGTCATTATCGAAACAAAACTCTAAAAGCAAGAAGGAACAATTGATCCAGATGGGAAGGAACTAGTGAAAGAACTCTGGAAGTATTACAAATCAAATGGGAAGCACACCCCCAAAGAGGAACAACAGCTCCCTAGCAATGGACATTAACCAAAGTCAGAACACTAAAATGGCAGAAGAAGAATTTCAAACATGGATTGTAAGAAAACTCAATGATATGGAAGAAAAAATGGATTACCAACACAAACGAACCACAAAAAACTCCAGGACTTGGAAGAAAAATTCACTAAAGAAATTGAAATATTAAAGAAAACTCAAACTGACCCCTGGAAATTAAGGATTTATTCAGTGAACTACAAACACAGTGGAAAACCTCAAGAACAAGGTAGATCAAACAGAAGAAAGAATCTCAGAGATTGAAGACAACTCCTTCCAATTAAATGTCAGTCACAGAGATCGAGCAGAAAATTAAAAGAAAAGAAATAACCCTACAAGAAAAGTCATGGGATTATGTGAAAAAACGGAACCTGAGGGTGATAGGGATTCCGGAAGGTGAAGAAGAAAACATGCAAGGGCTGGATAAGCTATTTGAAGAATTAATAGAGGAGAATTTCCCAGGTCTTGCTAAAAATCTAGATATACAGATAGAAGAAGCTCAACGGACCCCCAGGAGATTCAATGCAAATGGGAAGACACCATGTCACGCTGTCATCAGATTGACCAAAATATCCACTAAAGAGGCCCTTCTATGACCTGTAAGGCAAAAGAAACAAGTAACATACAAAGGAAACCCATCAGATTAACTCCAGATTTCTCAACTGAAACTCCACAAGCAAGAAGAGACTGGGTCCCCATTATCACTCTTCTGAAACAGAATAATGCCCAGCCTAGAATCTTGTACCCTGAAAAACTATGTTTCATATATGAAGGAGAAATAAAGACATTCTCAGAGAAGCAAAGACTGAG
>RJWJ010025566.1:0-23757 GCA_004363605.1 Indri indri | reverse complement strand
AGGCATGCGCCACCATGCCCGGCTGATTTTTTTCTATATATATATTTTTACCTGTCCAATTAATTTTCTTTCTATTTTTGGTAGAGATGGGGTCTCGCTCTTGCTCAGGCTGGTCTCGAACTCCTGAGCTCAGAACGATCCGCCCACCTCGGCCTCCCAGAGTGCTAGGATTACAGGCGTGAGCCACCGCGCCCGGCCTAGAATAGTCAAATTCATAGAGACAGAAAATGAAACAGGTTACCAGGGCTTGGGAGAAGAGGAATGGGGAGTTATTATTTAATGGATACAAAGTTTCAGTATGGTGTGATCAAAAAGTTCTGGAGATGCATAGCCGTGATGATTGCACAACAGTGGGAATATACTTATTGCCACTTAAAGGTACACTTAAAATAATTAAAATAATAAATTTTATGTTATGTTTATTTTACCACAATTTTAAAAAGTGCGGTTAAGTACAAACCTAGTTGTGTGTGGATAGGTCAAGGGTCTTAGGTGGCCAAAAGCCTTTGGGGAATGTGCTGGTGTCTTTAAGGAGACCTTCCAGCTCCCACAAGCAGACCTGACCAATCCAGTGCTGTTAGTTCAGACTGTTAGTAGCCACTGTCTGTGCCAGGATGATTCATAAGACAGTGCTTAGCTTCCTTCCAAAACTCTGGGGAAATGAGACAACATGTCATTAAAAGGTTAGGACGCTTGTTGATAATGTCTTTAAAGTGGCCTCTAGACAAAAGGTGGAGAGGGACGTGTAGCTCCATTCCGATTTCCTGGGCCCTCTAGAGACCCTTTTAAACATTTAAGGCACAGTTTTCTCTTTTCACCTGAAGCCTGAGACAATCTGGTGACTACCTCAACTGGGACCCTGAGCGCAGCACTGACCTAGGCCCAGATTTTCTGGTGGGGACCGTAGCCGTGCTAGTGTCACGAGGCCTCCTGGGGCTCGTCAGCCTGTGCCCTACACCTGCTGGGCACTGCAGGGCGGGAGAGCCAGGATGGCTGCCTGGATGTAGCAGTGCCAGAGATGAGGGGATGTCTCAGAGGAGGCCAGTTTCATGGGGTGTCCACTCTTCCTCCTCTGATGCAGAGTTTGTTGCAATGGCTGGATATTTAAAGGACATTTTCCTGGATGATGAATTCCATTTAATTCAAAGTAACTTCAAGAACAACAAGCACCAGAAGCTAAGCTAGATTTTGTTGCTAAGAGGAGGAAACACCTGGAAAAGCCTCGCCTACTCCTTGGCTCCTTCTGTAAGGGTCTCAGGGCTGGAGAAGAAGGTGCCCAGTTGCAGCAGCTGCCCACCCTCTGCCATTGCTGGCTGACCACCAATTGCTGAGTTTGAAGATACGGAATAGGACATGCTTGTACTCTCCATTTCTAACTGAAATACCTTTTCAATCAAGAGTTTCTGCTCGAAGAAGGTTCCTAGAATTCAATATGGCTGATTTCATGACAACCAAGCATCGGCTTAACAATGAAGTAGAAAAAACCTTCTTGAATTTATGAGCACTCTCCAAAAAAAATTCTGGACTACGCAACAGAAATAGAAGGTAGAGAAATGGCCCTAAGCTGTGGCTTGCTGGTGACATCCTTGCACATACCTTTCTGCTACACAGCAAGTTTTGTCCTCATTCTTGGTGATTTTTTTCATTTTGATACCTCAAGCCTGAAAGGTAGTAGATGACCTCAACTCGTGGAGGAGAAAAAAAATCTCAGTGACTAGGAAACACATCTTTAAGAGATTTATCTCATTCAGTTATTAGTTGTCCTAAGCAAGGAGAGATCAAAATAAAAGAAACCTGAACTCTTAGCCTGAACTCAGGAATATTTGCTTTTCAGAAATATCTGCTGGTATTTCAGAACTTTGATAGCCCAGTCAAGCGGACTCAACTGTTAGATGCTTTTGAGACCAAGAAAGAACATTCTGTGTGTTAGAGTAAGGTAATTCAAATCACTTCTGTGTTGACTCCTTCCTACATAATCCAAAGACAGTGAAGCCAAATTGTGGTCACTGATATGTGAGCATCATTGGTTGGATTGTTGTACCGTGAGTTGGCTGCAAGTTGTTATTATCCCTCAAATATCTTTTACACCTCTCTTCTGTGTGTTGTGCTGCTCTATTTAATGTTCTTAAAAGTTTGTCTTTTAGTCTCAAGTCCCCTGCCTTACTGACCAAGAAGGTAAGAATTCATGTAGGGACAGTTACATGAACCAGTCTTCTCATTCTCAATGTCTAGAGCTGATGTTTAACTTTTCATCAGTTGGACTGGGAAAGTGAGAGCTTCATTGTCTTGGGCTGGGTCAGCATTTTTAATGAGCACAGCACCTAACACACAATGAAAGCTCAGCAAATGTTTGTTGAGTGAAATAAACGTTCCTTCTTAAAATGAAAATCTTGGGTTTGTGTATCTTCTATCTTTGGTCCTGGATTGGTTCCATTATTTCAGGCAAGCACAACAGTCATTGAGAATGTAGTCATAACCCTGTGGGTCCCAATTTGGAATTTCCATAATTGTACACCTAAAAATAAATAGTATTGTGTGTTAAATGCGTTTTAATCTGCTGTGTTTGCAAAAAGGGTTCTACGTTGGTACTCCCAGTTTACCAGTCCGACTTAGATGTTTTGAAATAGAATGAAATGTATCCTTATGAAAAACAGCATGCTGGTGGTATTTGTGTGAGCCTATTTCAATCTCTTCTCTGAAAACAGTAGTAATTTTATTATTTTTGAGAAAAAACATGATTTTTACAAATTTCCACAACTCAGTCTAAATCCTCCTTTCTTTTACAATCTCTCCTACCAGTGACAAAAGTAGAGGGGTAGGCAAAGGTTTTTATGATCACCTGTAGAAATTTCGTTTAGAAAAGGGTACTTTATCTGTTCAGGATTGTTAAAATAAATCATACATATTAATCTACTTCTAAAAGAAGAGGAAAGGTATACTTGGGTTAATTCCCATTGTATTATCAGAATCTATGTGAATTTTCTGACAGAATTTTCAAACAGGATCCCTCCACACAAAATTCAGACTCCCCATGACTTTGCTGTGCATTCTTGCCGGTGAACTAGTCTGAAACCCTCATTTTGCTGATGAGATGCTCCAAGCCAAGTAGGTCCCAGGGCGTTGATGGCAGTCAGTAGAAGCAGCCGGCCCTCCAGACTGGCTAGGGCTTTCTTGCCAGGGAACAGCAAACTCCCACCTGCCAGCTGAGAATGGTTTTACATTTTTAAAAGGTCATAAAGAATATGAGATGGAAACCATATGTGGCCTGCAAAACCTAAAGTACTTACTATCTGACAATTTACAGAAAAGATTTTCTGCCCCTGCTCTACATGATGTTGGAGATGAAAGGTTCACAGCTGTCCCCTGGGGCTGATGCCCTGGGAGCCCCTGGTAAGAAACATGAGTGTGAGGCTGGGGACTGTGGCGGATTGTTTTGTGTTGACTTTCCCAAGGTAGCTGTGCTCAGAAGATCGATGTAGGATGCTGGGCACCATTCTCTTGATAATTCACTTTAGGGAGCAGGGCAGCAGCTGCACCTGAACGTTCTCATCTCCTTCTGGGTCTCCTCCCTCAGCTCCCCTGACTCCTGGGCCAGGGCAGGGCATGCAGTTCCCGGGGCAGCAGCTCCTCCGAACCTTGGAGCAGAAGCGTGTTCAGCTCCATAATGAAGGACACCAGCTCCTCTTGCAGGTCAGCAAAATTATCCAAGCTGGAGGCCTGAGGCAGGGAGGTGGATTCCTGTCTCTTCTCTTGGGTTCAAGCTCATCCTTACAGGTTTCATTTTCTCCTGGCTCTCCCCAGGCTCTCTCTCTCTTTACATCTGTATTTCCTCCCCAATTGCCTGCCCTGCTGACTTTAGAAACAACACCCTAATGTAGACTGTTCAACCAGTTCCCACAATCGTATGAGGTCAAATCCCTGTTACAAATCCACTGTTACATGTTAGTCCTAGAGGTTCTGCTTCTCTGATCAAACCTTGAATGCTGAAGTCACTCAAAGTAAAATGAGGTAAAGAAGGTAGGCTGAATAGCTGAGAGACAGAGAGAGAGAGAGAGACAGAGAGAGAGAAATACATATGGTATCTGTCAAGTCTGGAAACAGGTAAAATATACAAAATTCTGTCAGATCTTCAATCTTAAAAAAAATAAAATAATGTTAAAAATTATATGCTTCATTTCCAGACTTTATGGACTTCAGCTATATTTTAAACCCCAGAAATCTGTGGAGCTGGAAATGCTGCCCAGAGAGATTTGTGTAAGCATGTGGCTCTCATAGCACAGACAGCCTCAGTCCCTGGAAGTAGAGTATAGAAGACTTTCATAATGACCCCATTTTTCTACTTTGAAAAAGAAAGTCACCAAAATTCAAACAGGTAGTCATACAAATATGCAGGTGAGTTTTCAAAAACTGACCTGGAGGCGTTGTTCTCTGAAAGTGAATTACATAGAACAAAGCCTAGGCCAGGGGTGGGGAAACTTTTCATGCCAGAAGGCCGCATTAATTTAGCTATAATCGAATAAGGCCACATTCAAGAACCTTCAATTAGATATACTTAAAAATATGTTATTTTGTAAAAATCTAACTGCTATGTACTTAATAATTTCAAAAAAATGAAAACTTTTTAATTTTAAAGTTAACTAACCTTTCAATGACTTTGCTGTGTCTGCTTTTTGTTGGAAAGCATTTGAATATTTGGTTGCAGCATGGAGGTCCACAGTTTCAGTTGATCCTCTAGATGGGTATCAGTCATTTGTGACCTTAAGGGCATCTTGATTTGGGTTAGGTAGGAGAATGTAAATTCGCAGCAATAAGTGGTTGAAAAACAAGAAAGCATTTTTCGGGCGTGTTGCCAAAGGCGTGGGTATTCTACTGCATTTTTCCATATTTCAGTTGGATCTTTCTTAGCATCAAACAATGACTTTAAAACGGCATCTACTGAAAGCTCAATCGATTCCATCTGTAGTTCTTTAGGTGTCTTGGTGATACCAAATAGGTGAGGCTGAAATGCTAATTTGAATGTGATGTCATGATTCTCAAAGCCAGTGTACCTTTCATTGTATTCTCCAATTAATAGGTCTATAACAGCTGCGTGTTCTTCAAATGATTCGCATATATCATCCTGCTCATCAATGACCTTTGCTAACTAGGGAAAAATGTTCATCCAAAATTTCCTTTTGAAGAAGTTTTTTGAAATGCTTGGAATTTGTTTTGCCATATATCATATATAGATTTAGTTTTACCTTGCAAAGAAATATCCAAGTCATTTTGATTTGACATATCACACAGAAATGCTGTATTCCTATAGAAATCTTCTTTCAGTAATTCACATTGCTGATTCTGTTCTTGCAGAGATAAAATTTTGGCTAACACCTGTCCCTGTGATGGCCAACACACTTTAGAATGATATGGCAAATCCACACTGAATATGTCATGTTCAACTTCAGCATGTTACGATGATGCCTTGTTGCATTTGTACCAATATAGTTAACAATACTTATAATAGGCTATATTTATAACTTGTTGAAAAGTGTCACTTCAAATAGTAGCTTTAGCACAGAGATTTTGCTGATGCCAGGTGCAAGGAAAAGAAAGGAGAGCATCTGGATCTGTTAATACTTTTTTTATCTGTGCAATAAACCGTTCATGTTTTCTTGTCATGGAAGGTACACCTTCTGTACATACACTCATTGAATTTACCAAACTCAGTCCAACTTCGCGACATTTATCTTGAAAGTTGTTCAAGATATCCTTTCACCATATTCTGTTCACAAGAGTGTCCAAAGCGCGTAACTCTTCATAGCAAAGAAAATCTTCCATTATGACCCGAATGAAGTATAAAACCTGCGCCGAGTCAGCAGTATCAATTGATTCAGCCAAAGTGATTGAATAATATATGTTTTCCTTTTGAAGTAATGCATGAAGTTGTTCTGTTAAGTTGAAGACTAATTCATGCTGCCAATCATTTATGGTTCTCCTTGAAAGAGGCAGTTATTTATACTTGGAAGTGTCACTGGCATCTAAGCATCCTACAACTCCAGCAATGCATTCTCTCACAACTTCTACATCACCGAGTGGCTTCCCTTTATTCCCATGTATATAAGCTACTTTATAAATCAGTTGCTTCGGTGGCATTGTTTCCAGGTCTTATTGCTGTTTGAAAGAATTGCCTTTGCTTTTGCTTTTCATCTTTTAATTTCTGCAATACAACCTTTCGTGCCTCTCCCTCTAATTTAAAATATTTGTGGTCCCTGTAAGTGTTATAATGCTGATAGGCATTGAATTTCTTTAATGTCAATATTGCAGTATCAGAAAGCGAGCAAATCATCTTATCTTTAGCAGAAACAAGATAATATTGCAATTCCCAATCCTCATTAAAAAATCTGTTTTCTTCCTTCAGTGTTCTCTTGGTCTTCTTTGACATGGCGGGCTATTAAGCAGACAGAATTAAAAAAATACTGTCGGGCTGTGCAACTATTCACAAATCCCACTTCAAACAGAAACACAGGGTACCATTGTCAAAAGCTGATCACTGACTGGCATACTCGACCCCCATAATCTCTTGCCAACCAGCCTCGTGGGGTAGTGGTGCCAGTCAGGCGAGGCAGGTTAGAACTAAATCATGAGCATGGCAGCCACCAATTTAGCCTTTGTGGCTTACTAATGTTCTAATTGTGCCAGTCAATCTGGGAGCATGATTTCATTGAAATTTCTTTTACTCTTTGGTATTTTAAATATGTTTATTTTAAAAATAAGACAAAAATATAAAAGATGAACAAAAATGTATTAAATAAAAATAAAAGTATTTGTTCTGTAAAATTTGGATTCAATCAAAAGGCCACACTTAAGGATCTAGAAAGTGGTCGGTATTTTCTTCACAAACCCATGGTTTTCAGGGGTGGTTTTTCATTGACTTAGTAGTCTGATGTCAATGCAAATTTGATTCTAAAACCTCCCTGCTACCCTTACATTATCGCACAGCCAGGGCATCTAGCCCAGCCACGGAGAATTCCAGGTCTGGGGCATTCCCAGGAGGTCGGGTCTGTGAACGCAACCTGAATGCCTGGCTTAGTTAAACTCTGTGCCGTTGCCGTCGTTAAGGCACTTTAGCTTCATCTTCCAAGCAGTCTCTAACGGGATGGTGGGGAGAGTGCAGCCTCTGAGTCTCCTCCGGCCTCCCCTTCGCTTATCAGCACACAGCCCTCCCACCCTCCGGATCATGTGACCTGCTGGGGGCACCCCCTAAGGAGCTCTCTCTCACCAGGAAGAGATCGGGGCCTCTGTTCTGGGGGACAGGAGACCCTCATGCCTCCTCCCTCCTTGTTGCCAAATGTAGAAAAACAGGAAAAGGTCATCGCTTTTGAGTCCCTTCGATTTACTTTCTATTCCTTTACTCCCCCACCGAGGTCATCTTTGAAGACTAGCTCTGTTTACAGGGGGTGTGGAATCTTAATACATCACTGCAGTTCTCCTTGAAGAGAACTTCAGAATTCAGAGCAGACAGTAAGACGAATGTTTGCTCTGGTGATCTTTCATCATTTTATCCTCAGTAATGACCAGAGAAGAGAAAGGAGTTTGCTCATAAGTTATAAATAATCATGCAAAGGGAAAATGTGGCAAAACAATGAAAACAGATTTTAAGAACTCATTGGTGATATTATAGAGTAACTAATTGGCAAATCTTGGGATTAATGTTGATGCTCAAATCATGAGCACATGTAAGGTTTACAACTTAGATATACTGCCCAAAAGACAGGAATCTAAGCTTTTAGATGGCAGAGAGGAATGTAATCTTTATTTTCAAGAAGCTCATTTTATTCTGAAGATTTTTTTTTTTTTAGATGGGGCTGGGGGGTGTCTCACTATGTTGCCCAGGCTGGTCTCCTGAGCTCAAGGGATCCTTCTGCTCCAGCCTCTCGAATAGCTGGAACTACGGGCACAAGCCACTGTACCAGGCCTGAAGTTTTCTTTGATTGGAAAAAAAACCCTGAAAGTTTAATTAAATGGGCCTTGAAAATGCTGTGGTTATTTATATCTCTCCTCCCCGCACATGCATCCGAGCGGTAGTCATTTTCATTATATTCATGAAGCCTCATTTTGGTTTACTTTTTAAACTTTGTTATCAAAAGGAAAACCATTTTAAATTATCAAAGCACTGTATTCTCAATTCAGTAAGGCATAAAGAAGAAAGTGAATTTCACCTGTTATCCCACCACCCAGTGGGAGCTACTGCTAATATATTGTGTATTTTTTTCTGAACTGTTTACGTGCATGTGCGCACACACAAAAACACACACATCTGCAAGAACGGTGTGGTTGTGCTACACATGTCTAAGAGAATGAACTTGATGGGTCCTGATTCTACCACTTCTGATATGTGTGGCCTTGGGCAATTTCTGAAACCCATTAAGCCAAGGTTTCCCTAACTGTAAAATGGAATCAAGAAGAACACTACCTAGCTCATAAGGTGATGAGAGATTAAATGAGGATATGCATGCTAAGGCTTATCGCAGTGTCTGACACACAGTGAGCACTCGACGAATGTGAGCCATTATTAATTTGTAACTTTCTCTTGTCATTTAAAAAAGAACATATAATTTGATAAGCCTTTTGGTAGCTTTGAAAAGCTACCAGTTCTCCTCCATTTCATCCTTAGTGGGGATTTGCATATATTTGAACTCTTCTACACAAGTTAGATTCTTAAACCTACAATTACAGTCATTGTTGAAATAATGTTTATGCACATTTACAGTTATATGCCAGCTCATTATAGCTCACACACCTCTGCCAGGTAATTGCCATTATCCCCAGTTACAGAGGAGAGCATCTAGGCTGGTGGGGGCTGGGATCCAAACCCAGGCCTCACAGCTCGGCAGCCTCCGTCCTTCCCGGGGTCTGCTCACCCACACAGCACACCCTTCCGAAGGCATTGGGGTAAGTCTGGAGGCAGCTTCCTGGCCAGCTGGCCAGGGCTGAGCTGGTTCTTAATAGAGCAACAACTACCTGGTAGGCAAGGGAGGCACCCTGGACCAGGAGTTGAGGAACCTGTGTTCCTGGCAGTTCCTACATCCTTCTTGTTGCAGTTTCCTCACTTGCGCAGTGGGGATAATAGTATCTACTGTCCTTCCTCGTGGGATGATGTGATAGCCTGAGAAAAGGGATGACAATACTAACAATATGACACAAGTTAAAAAATGTATAGAAGCCTTTTGTGACTAATTACTGATATTTTTATGACTCACTAATATTTTTATTACTAATAGCAGTTAAATTACATTTTTTTTTTTTTGACCAGCGTGGCTGTTTTTAATGATGTTCTTCATGACTCTGGTAATTCAAAGTGTTATTCCCTTCCAGATATATTAACAATATTTTCTTGATCTCACTAATTTCCTTTTTATTTTATTTTATTTTATTTTATTTTTTTGAGACAGGGTCTCGCTGTGTTGCCCAGGTTGGAGTGCAGTGGCACCATCATAGCTCACTGCACCCTCAAACTCCTGGGCTTAATAGATCCTCCTGCCTCAGCCTCCCCAATAGCTGGGACTACAGGCACTCACTCCAACACCTATCTAATTTTTTTATTTTTTGTAGAGATGAGGTCTCAATCTTACTCAGGTTGGTCTTGAACTCCTGGGCTCCAGTGATCCTCCTGCCTAAGCCTCCCAGAGTGCTAAGATTATAGGCATGAGCCACCATGGCCGCCTTTCTTTCCTTCTTAACTAGCCCACCCAGGTCTCCATCAGATCTTGTGTGCTATCCTGGTTCCCTCTCTGTGTCTCCCCCACAGTGCTCCCATTTGCAATCCCAGTTCCTCCATGGGTAAATTGGGATAGCAGGGTTATAGTTCCCCTTCATGCCATTTTCCCCCAGACATGCATTCGTGAATGGGTTAAACTCCACACTCCACGGAGTGACATTAGGTGGGCCTTTTGTACAGTGCCATTTGTAAACAGCGTGGCTTTTAAAGGTTGAGATGAAACCTAGAGAGGAAGCTGGTTTTTTCATTTTTGAGAAAATTATTTGAGGCTTTATTTGGTCCTTTGCTTTTCCCAACTAGGAGCTTCTCCAGCTTATGGAGAGCAGTGGTGGACCAGATCAGAACTGAGGCTAGAGTCCTGCAGTTGCTTTTCTGGAGGATTTCTTAGAGTTGGAGAGCATGGAGTAATTAGGAAGAGGAATCTGATCCTTGAGGTCGGTGTGGAAGAATTGGAGGAGCAACATACCACCTGCTCAGTGTTTCCTTAATGTGGTTCATTGGCTTGTAAAGAAGAGACATTTTGATACATCATCATAAGAGAGCAAGTCAAGGTGAAGCCCTCCATTGAATGATAATTGCTTGGGAAGGGAAGAAGGGTCAAAGTGGTTGAACTTAATGATGCGAGAAGAGTGATCATGGGAAGAGAATTACAAATCAAGTGAGAAAGGTTAGGTAAAGGTGAGGAACTTCAAGATAGCTATAAAGAAAATGATTAAAAACTTATCCTTGTAGGAAGATGTCCATCAGAGTAAGAAACAGAGACCACAAAGGGTATCTTCGAGGGTCCCAATTCTTAACACTGTGTATATGTTTTGTTTTCTGTATAATTATTCACCTATTAATAAGCATAGAAGTGATTTTTATAAAGACCAAGTAGCAAGTACAAATTAAGGTTGTCAGATTTAGCAAAAGAAAAATTCCATGTGATATTTGGGACCTATTTAGAGTGAAAAACTATTCATTTTTCATCTGTAATTCAAATTTAGCTGGGTCTCTTGTATTTTACCTGACAACATTAGTATAAACCTGTGTAAGGAAGGGAACCAGCCCCTGCTAGATGAAGGAACAGCCTCTGGGATACTATGCAGCTTTAACTCTCCTTCTAGAAGATTTATAGAAGGCCCTTCTCAGTAACAGTCCTCACTATCATAAAACTATCTGGAGGCTGGGTGTGGACCTAGAGGTGGGCAAGGGCTGCAGTAGATTTTCTGCTTTTGAGTTTATATTGCCAAATGCCCAGTTCTCAGAGGTAGGTCAATGCAGAAGACCTCTGTGGGCTGGAACAAGTTTCTTTGACTGGTCCAGGGAACAGGGCAAGGTGAGGATGGAGCAGGTACAGGCAAGCGGGTAGAGACAAAGACATGCATCTGTAATGCCCTGGTCTTTTGTCTTTGAAGAGAAAACATGGAGAAAACATCAAGTCATACGAAATTGACAGGAGTATGCATTAATGGGATTAAGGTTGGATGAGATTCCGTGTCAGGTCAGCTGGAGTTCATGAATGCTTCTTGCTGACAGGGTGACTGTTTTCTACTTAATAATGAAATGGACTTAGGATACCAGATGGGAGGGAGGTAGCCACTCCTCATAAGTGAGGTTCCCACTGGAAAGCTTTTGAGATGGTGAGGTAGGGGGCTCTTCAAGTGGGAGAAAAGGGCAATGTAAGATATCTAGGGGGCTGTGAAGACGAGAGTCAAAGTCTGTGCTTTAGTCGAAAGGAAGTGGGAGTCACTCTATACTTCGGAGCGACTACATGTAAAAGGAGCACAGTAATTGGTGAAGAGATTTTTGGAGGCAGCAGTGGCAGAGAGGATGCCTAAGGGGCGAGGGTGGGGACACGGAATCTAGCAAAAGGAAATCATTTTTCTGCATAAGGAATTCTGTCATTCAACATGCACCAACCAACCCTTCACTGAGGGCCTTATCACCTGTGGCCACTGAGGCTCCAGAGATGAGTTAATTTTGATTTCTGCCCTCAAGGAATTGACAGTCTAGCAGGAGAGAGCAGTAAACAGAGCAACTCTGGAGTTTCTGTCTGTGACACAAGGGAAGCATTGGCCCACAGCGACTCTTCCAGGCCGGGTACCGTCTTTTCTTGCCTGGATTCATGTGACAGCCTCTGCCCAGCTGGCCTTCTGGGATATTCTTCTCCTTGAAGCCAGTGTAATTTTTCTGTCATGAAAATTGCACTGTCCAGACCATTCTTCTGCGAAAAGCCCTTCCAGGGTGAAGCCCAAAGCACTGCCTCCCAAGCCCTACTGCTTCAGCCCCTGTTCAGTTTCCCACTTTGCTCACACCGGCCCCAGGCCCACCAAACCTGCAGCCAGAATGAACTCATTTAGTCCACAGAACGTGGCATCCCCCGTCTCGTCTACGGACCTTTGCACTCGCCATTCCCACTTCCTGGAATCTTTTCTTCAGGGCTCAGCTTACGGTGACTTCTACTGGAAGCCCTCCCTCACCTCAGCTGTCAGGAGGCTTCTCCCAGCTCCGTGGACCTGGGCATTTTCCTGCCACGCACTGCGACTGCCTGCTGCTTCCTTGTCCCACGTCTGCACCTAGCACGGCGCCCGGCTCAATAAACCATATTCTCAAATCAACCCCTGTGCTAAATTAGACTTTTTCAGGGTGCAGGAAGAGACTTGCCCAGGTTATCTTTGGAGATCAGGGTTTGTCAGAAAGATCTTGGCGATGTGCAGGCAGCCATTTCAGCAACTCAGAGCTCCCGAGGGCAGGTGATTTATCAAGAAAGCCTTCGCAGTAAGGGGGGATTTTTGAGCAGAGTGTTAAAAGATGAGTGGGTGTTTGCCAAGAGACCAAGGCAGGGAAGGGGGAGTTGCAGACCTGCCTGAGCCAAGGGCTGCTCACAGTTGCTGTCAGCTTCTTTCGTTCAACATCAGTAGCCTCCAATTGTCAGGAAAGGTTGGGAACTGTACATCTCCTGACCTACAACCTCTCAGCCAGGTGGCAGGTTTCCATGAAAGCAAGTCCTTGACTCCTGCCCAAATGTAGAGTGGGTATTAACAAGCAGGCACAGAACTAATCCCACAACTTGCTTTCATCAATAAGTGCGGGAATGACGTCTCCATTGCTTGCTCCTGTAGGTGCTTTAATCCCAGTAGGTTCACTCTGAAGCATGTGCAACAGCACTCTGAAGCAAGACTCTCCTGACTGTATCAACAGGCCCAGTGATATAATTCTCCTTTAACTAGGAGGACCCCGGCCCCATCTCCACAGCTAAAGCTAACACTCAGTGGTGTTAAGGAGCCATTTCTCCCCAATTCTTACAGCTCAGGAGGCAAAGACAGAGGTGCCTGTGTAAACCTTTCTAAGCAACTCATCTTAAAAATCTCTCATTCCACAGATGAAAGAAGTATTTCTAACTTCCACTTTGGTCACTACAGAACCTTTTGTGGCAGATTTGGATAATGACATTTCCAGTGTTCACTGTGGCTGCAGAGGCAGCTGCAGAACATAGACTTCTGATAAGTGTCCTTTACATGTAGCTCATGGCTTCTTAGATGATGGTTGACATCAGTTGACATCACACAGTCTGTATCAAAATATTTAAAGTAAATTTCAAACAATATGAATGGGTAGGAACACTACAGGCAAGGTGACAGCCATCAGAAAAGCTCATGAGTGAATTTACGGGTAACTTTTTCTTAGTTGGTGTGAGTTAACCCCATATAAATAGATGCCTGGGAACGTAAATGTCAGTGATTCTTTTACATTAAGGGCCACGTGAGCAATTTGACGTCTGTCTTCATGTGTTCAATGAAAATAATAATAGTGTCTGCCACGTGGGAATTTTGGGGGAGGATTGAGAGAGAATATAAGAGCATAGCGTGATGTCTGGTACATAGTAAATGTCCATCAAACATTAGTTGTGGTTCTTTTTACTGTTGTTAATATGGGGGTACTAACAGTCGTTTTCCCAGTGCCTGGCTGTGTACCTGGTTCATAGTAGGCACACGATAAGTAGTTGCAGGAATTCATGCATTTAGAAGTCTCCTGCTTTATACCCATTCATTTTACAAATATTTATCGGGCACCTGTATGTGCTAGGTGCAGTGCTAGACCCTGGGAATAAAATAGTAAATAAGCCCATATGACCTTCCCCTTAAAAGAACTCACAGTCTACAAGGGTAAGCAGACAAGTAAATGGGCACCAAGAAGGGGCCTGAATTATATTCCAAGGGAGGGTCAGGCTGGATCCCTGGAGAAGGTGATGTCTAAGCTGAGTCCTGAGAGGTGAGCAGTAATTGGCCAGGTGAGGGTGGTTAGAGTGTTCACAGGCCAAGGTAAGAACCTGTCTTGTTCTGCACAGTTCTGAGCAGGTAGTTTAGTTCAGAACATCTCCCAGAGACGCATACAGATGCCTGGAGACTACAGTTTTTAAATTTTCTCATACACTACTACACAAAAATCATTTATGTTTTCTGTTTGTAAAAGATGGGAATGGGAGAAGATATTGCCACCAAGTCTGGATAATGGGAAATGGAAAGAATTTTCTTCTCTCTCTTTTTGGCCTTCTGGTTTTTGTTAATGTGATTTATGCTAAAACCAGGAATTTAGGCTTTTATTGTTGAGTTTCTAGTGTTTATTGAACCTGTTGAAGGCCACAAGTAATGGCTATATGAGGACTGTCCAGAAAGTATCCAGTCATGTAACCATTCTCGTTATATTAACAATGGCTGGATACTTTCTGGACATCCCTCATATGTCCTTTCTGCTTCTGCCACGTTTTTCAATCAGCTGTCTTGATGAGACTCCATTGCACTGGGGCTCCAGGTTGTGTGTGGTGGTTGCAGGAATGAGTGGTGGACAAAGCATGAGAGACTGAACAAATCTTTCCATGATCTTCTGGCTCTTTTACTGTATTATTCTTTGGAATAGGGATTAAAGTCACATGAGGGAGTATTTGCAGCATAATAGCAAGTCACTGGGGAAGCTACCAATGGGGAGAAGCTGACCTTTGTCCCAGTGCTTCAGCTCTCCTAGGATCAGCTTTGACATCCCTTTCATTGGGCTCAGGCTCCCACTATTAGATTGGGTTTATTTCAGAATTCCTTTCACTGGGTGTGGGCATTTAAAGTTCTGGTCAACTTCCACCCAAACCCCCACCTCAACGAGACCACACCTTCAACTCAGGTGTTACTAGCAAAATATCTAAGGACTTATACGTTCACTCACTCCATTTATGCACAGATTTACTTAACAATGATTTACTGAATATCTGCTACGAGCACAGTACTGTAAGAAATGAGGAAAAGAGAAAGGATGATTTGTAATAGATTTTTTTCAATAGTTTACAGCAGGGTTTCTCAACCTCAGCACTATTTACATTTTGGACTGGATGATCCTTTGTTGAGAGGGGCTGTCCTGTGTGTTGTAGGATGGTTAGCCACCCAGGCCCCTCCCCGCAGTTGTGATTATCAAAAATATCTGCAGACATTGCCAAATGCTCCCGGGACAAGGGGGTGCAAAATAGCACCTGATTGGGAATCACTAGCTTCTAATCCTAGACATCCTGAACATCATCCTAGACATCCTAGACACATTCTAGACATCCTACACTTTCTAATTTAAGGGCTCCTCAACAAGCCCTTAAAGAAGATGGTTTGAATATAAGAGTAGGAAATGTTAAATGACTTACCCACATTCTCAGGGGTAATAAATATAGGATTTGGACTTTAAACCTAAGTCTTTCTTATTCCACTACATCTCCAGACTGCCATACACTTGGTTCCAACCCCTAAGGAATTTCAGACCTGGCTGGAGAGATGTGATGTGAGCCAAGTAAATTACAGCATGTTCACTGGACAATAAGTGGTGAGAGTGCTCAGAAGAGAGAGTTAACAGTGGGCTAGGTAATCACATCCTGCAGACATTTGAATGTTCTTTGCATATTTGTGGGTAAGCGGTGTGAGTTTGTGCTGAGGAGGGGCACGAGGTAAGATTTGAACAGGCAGCATTGTGTAGCAGTTAAGAGCAAGCACTGGTTCCAAATGGACTCTGTTTGAGTTCCAGCTCCTCCTCGTCTTAGTTTTGTGACCATGAGCTAGTTAGGTAATGTTGTGGCCCAGTTTCATTGCCTGTAAATGGGTTGGTAATAATAGTACATATTCTAAGATTGTAATGAGGATTTAATGAGCTAATATGCAAAGGACTAGAATAGGACTTGGCATCCCATAAGTGCTCAATAGATGCTATTCAGTACTTGATTCTGTTAGACTTCAGATAGAGTTTAGAATCCATACTGTAAATAATGACAGCTTTTGAATCAAGGCCTGCAAAGTTGTTCCACAGGTACCACAATTCCCCTTCCTGTGTTCATGGCAAGATCACAAATTTGAATGAGAAATCTATCTCTGGTTTCATGAACTGTTCTGTTCCTAGAGTACTAGTGTTAAATGGCTCGGCCCCTCTGTGGGGGAAAGAGGCCTGGGCATCTGTTCAAACATTCATTCACTCATCCATCCATTCAATCAACATTTTACTGAATACCTTTTTAATTCTGGGCAGCAGGTTTCTATTAACCACATCTGGAGCACCAATAAGTCACCACTCTACCCATGTGTTAGCTGTACATTTATTGGATAGAATTGTCATTGTTTAGTTTTAGAACCATTCAAAGTTATTTTTTGTGGGTTGCATTAAAATCCTGAGGTTTCTTCTCGTGCTTTGCTTGGTGCCACTGCTGGGCTTTGTATTTATGGAGAGCTGATGGCCCTGGATGTGGTTGGGGAATCTTCTCCTGGGAATTTCCGCTTTCTTCTTCTCTCCAGCGCTTTATAGCTACATAAGGTTTAGATCTGTTAGCAAACACTTGTGTAATTATGCCCCTCTCTGTTTACAGATTCAGGATAAATTGTCCTAATGGGAAAATATCTGTCCTTCAGAGTAATTTGGATCAAGGCTTTTTATTTTTTGTTTGTGTGTGGTTCATTTGCCTTTCTAAAAATCATTTTGATGTCTGTTTCACTCATGAATCATCTATTGTTGATATACAACAGCACTCAATAAACCTCATTAAAAAATCTTGTCTTGATCTAAAAGTAGTTGACATTGAGAAAATATTTGACCCATCCATACACTTTCTCATGGATGCTAAATTAAAAAAAAGTGTTGGATTTTAAGACTATTAGGGGACATATGATAAGAGACCCATAGAAATGACTGGCCAAAGCCACGACCACCAACATGCTGGAAGACCACAATTCAGCTCAGTGTGTCTTAGGCATCAGTCATAACGTGTTTGTATTCGTTCATTCTAGAGTCACAGGAGATCTAACTTGCAAGGTTAGATTATAGAAGAATAACTAAATTTTTATACTTGATGAAATAGGGGTGAGTCTTGATTGGATTCTTCAGCTTTGTGGGAGAGAGCAATGCACCTCCCTGTCAGAAAGTGAACACAGTCCTTCTCTTATTCTGGTTATGCTGGGAAAGGACAATTTTGTTCCACAGGCAATGTAAGCCTGTGGAAGGTTTGGTTTTTAATCAGTTTGGGCCCATAAGCATAAATGCTTCTTTTTGCAATGTTTCCTCCCTCCGAATAGCTAGAAATACTTAATGGTAAGAGGCAGTGGTGTAATGATTAAGCACACCCTTTTGAGTCAGACTAAATGGGTTAGAATTGGGACTCCAACATTTACTAGCTGTGTTACGTATGCTCTTTGTGACTCAGTTATTCAGTTCCTTGTGTTACAATAAGGCTAATAATTATTCCCACTTCACAAGGCTACTGCAAAAAAAAAATGAGGTAGATAACATACATAATGTACTTAGCATAGTGCTCGACATAATTATAGTAAGAGCTTAATAATTCATAGCTATTATTATCATAGCTATTATTATCATCAACTAATATTTACACCCACTAAACAAAAAGCAATGTATCCTGTACATAGAAACAATATATAGGAGTGAATCTATGAAATATACTTATCATCTGTTTAGTGTCTATGTAGGACACATTCTTAGAGATACCCACCCCAATAAAGAAAACAAAGGTCCAGTATTTTAGGGGAACATTGCATTCTCATCGCACCCTGTTTCTGAGTTAGGGAACATAGAGGTTCAGGATCTTTACTCCCTGAACCTCTCATTGGTGTAATAACTGAGGAATGCTGTAGTTCTAGAAGGAAATGGAAGGAGTGCTCTACCCTCCCTTCTGCCTAATCATGCAAGACTGTGACTTAGGACGTAGTCTGACAGGTGGAGACAGCGCAGTGATGTCAAGCGAGGCTAAGGTCCCAGTGAGTTAAGATTAGGATTAAGCAAGTCTTCCTATCAGGCCCAAATTCTAATGTTATATTTTGAGTCTCTTACCTTTTCTATCCTCTGAAGAGATGAAGAGCAGCTGGTCAATATCCTCTTTATAATAACACTTCAAGTAGGAAAAGATTGTTAAGTTTGTCTTTAAGCACTTTTTCACTCTAGACTAAACAACTTCAAATCCTTTAACCTTCCCTCATAGGTTCTATTTTCTGTTTCTTTAATCATTTAGGTTCTCCTTTGGAACCTTTCCAGTGTCTCCACATCTTCCTTAAAATAAGGGGCCTCAGACTGGACATACCCCCTCAGTAGGAGTCTGTCTGCCACCAAATTCTTTATTACGGGGTAGGGAGAAGAGGAGGCACTTCCCTTTTATGTCAGACTCCCACCAATGTGACTCCCCCCCCAACCCCCCCAGCACTGGGTTGCCCATGTCTTATCAGTACAACATGCAGATGCCTATTAAATGCACGATCTGCTGTGAGCCTCACCTCTTTGTCAGTTTTTCTTGCATCTAGACATTTAGGCTTATTTGTGCCTGTCATTTTGATCATGACCCCTGAGGATACTACTTTGTAATCAGCCATCATGCTGAACTCTAAACTGTTCTTAATGAACCATTTCCTTAATGTATGAAAGCTACTTTGGATTCTCTCAACATATCAGCAGTTCCCACTCAAATTAATGGTATTTGTAGACTCTGCGTGTGCATATAGCAATCTCAAGTATTATTTAAACCAGACCCAGGATAAAATCGTAGACCACATTTTAAGTATCCCTTTGTTTACTGAGCCATTGATCTCTTTTCCAGTCAGCAGTGAAACCTGGTTGGGGAAAAGCCGGACTAGATCATATCTTTCTGGCCTGCTGATGAGAATGGCATACACATGCAAAAGCTTTCCTGAAATTAAGGTATTATACAGATGTGGTCAAACGTTTAATTCCCAGTACATACACATCCTAAACTGAGCTTAGGCAACAAAGATGGGGAAGGGGCAGAATATTTATTTGCTTTATACTGAAAACCATAGATTTACTTTAAACAGCATTAATTTACACATCATCAATTACGTACCTGATTAAAGGAGTGGATAATGTTAGAAGCTAAAACATTAGGAAACTGTCGGTGGAAAAAGCACTCAGAAAGGAAGAAAAAGAGTATTTCTGAAATTATTAGAAAAATGATTCAATTTGAACCTAATTCCCAGAAGACTTATCATATACTCAGATGCCACATAAAAGGATGCTAATGAATCTATCAGGACTATCACCCTTTGGCAGAAAAGCAGGGAAGGGGAAGGAGCTAACGTGCATTGAGACCTTTATAATATTCGTAAGCCAGACACTTTCTATTAGAGAGTTCTAATACCCTTGGCTTTTTCTAAAATCATTAGCCTAGTTTGCGGTGACACAGGAATTGCAGTGTTTTGAGAACTGGCTTGCAAAGCTTGTTCTCACTTGGGCACATGTAGTGTTCTCTTAAATTCCACGAGGTATCATTGGTTGCAGTATCCACATCTCTTTCAGATAAACTTTATCTTGGGGTTTTGTTTCCTTTCAGTAGTTCCAAGGGAGGAATGCCATGGGTTGGCTGGCACTCCTGCCTGTTTCCGGGTTGGCCGTTGCCCCGACCTGAATGAAGCAAGTGGGGGTAATTCCAGGAATGGGTAATTATGATGATTATTTACTGTGTGCTCTTGGGCTGCTTGGGCGAGTGGGCAGATTTCCAGCCCGGGCTTGACATGGGTTGGCCCCTCCTGGGCTCTAATTACCCATTCAGTGGCAGTAATGTTACTGGGAATTGAAGCCTTCTTTTGCCTCCTCCATTATAATTAATTGCTTCAAATTCCACCAGATCTGTCCGTTGCAAAGCTCATTGACTTTTAGGGGCTGCTGGATGCCCACAAATGTAACTTGGAGACAGAGGGGTGCAGTGGGACCGGGACAAGAGTCTGGTACAAACCCCAAGGAGGAGGGTGAGTGTATGCCTGTCCGTGCAAGTCTGAGAGGGCGCCCAGGGCTTGAGTGAGTGTGTTTGTGCTGAGATTTGTGCCACTCAGCCTCAGGAGCTCTCTATACCTCTAGCTCAGCTCCCCCAGAGAGCACCACCTTAGATGCCTTTCTAAGCCAGGTGAAAATGTGTTTTGAGCAGAAGTTCCTCAGCGGTTTGAGGTTTGGCACAATGATGCTTTTACTTTTCAACAAGTGTTAGGAGTGGAAAAATGGAACAAAATACAACCGAAGTTTTGAAAAGCACTGAAATGTGGGGTGACTCCCCCTCCCTCTGCCAGCCCCCTGTGCTGCTTTAAGAAAAGCAAACACTCTTTTCCTGTCTTATTTGTATTCCCATTAATTTAAGACAGGAAGCCTCAGTGGGTGTGATGTAAACAATTGGGCCTCGTGGGTCAGGCTTCCTCATCAGTTTGCAGCTGGAGAGATGGCTGCAAGGCCCAAGCCCATTCGGGCCCCTGGGGGACGACTTGTTGACTGAACCCCGCAGAAGGTGGGAGGGGCAGGAGAGCGGGAGAAGGTATAAAGGAAATGCTTAAGTGGTGCAGTCACCGGCGATTGCAATTCAGCGGTGGTACATTTGGTTACTCCAGCAGAAAGACTCTGCCTGTAGATTTCTGGAAAGTTCCCTGATTTTAACTGGGTGCTCCCCCTACCCTCCTCAAGAACCCACGCTGCTGCTAATGAGGTTATGAAGTGAATTGATGTAGGGGGTGGAGCTTCTCGCGGAGGGGGAACTTTTAAGCCCGGGAGGGGAATTGGGCTTGGCAGGGCGTTTTCTCCTCCAACCTTCTCCCGGTTTACCGCAGGCGGCTCCGGAGCCCTAGATGTAAACAAAGGTGTCTGAATGCGAAACGCCAAGCCCCCTGAAATCCTCCCCTGGGCGGTTTCCTTTTCCAGGCGAGGGGAGTGACCGGGGAAGGGATTCTGGAACGCCGTGGAGTTTTGACAAGTGAGCAGGGGAGTGACGAGCCGAGCTGGGATTACATTACCGTCTTTTCATAACCTCCTCGACCGGGGCCGGCAGGGAGGAGGGTCCTCCCCCCGACATGTAGCCGGCGGAGCGGAGCCTCCGGGAAGCCCTGCAGGAGCCGCGCTCGGGAGCAGCGCCCGGGACGCCCACGGCGGGGGACCCCGCGGCCCGGGGCCCGGCGGCAGGTGGTCAGGCCGCGGCCCGCCCCTGCCGCTTAAACCCAGCCGAGCGGATTACCCCAGGCCAGCTGCTCCCCGCCCAGCAACGAGCGAGCGGAGATCGGGAGAGGAGCCCTCGGAAGGTGACTTCAAAACTGGAGGTAGGAATCCTGTTGGCGCCAGAAGCGCCGGCTTCCCGGTGTGATCCCAGGCGGGGTGCAGAGTGAGGCTGCAGCCACCCCACGGTGCGCGACACTCACCTCACAGATCCCTTGGCTGTTTTGTTTTTGACATGGGGGATGGACGTATTTGGAGATGGTTTGTTACTTGGGAGGAGTAAAGCGACTTGGAACTGGTTTGTCAGTGACTGGACGGAAGGAGGCGCCCTGCGTGTGTGTGACAGGCGGGGAGGGGGCGCACGAGGGACGGCGGAGGGGGGCTCCAGAGCCACGTCGGGGTGCGAGATCCCGGGGAAGCCCAAGACAGGGCGGGAGGGGCGTCACAGCCCAGGCATCTGTCACACTGGCCTAATCCCTGGCTTGTCACTTCGGCTGGCAGGGGAATAAATCTCGGACAGAGCAATGCTGCGGGAACTGTGTTTACGATCCCGCATGAGGTTGTGATCTCTTCTGGGGACAGATCTTTACCCCCAAACTACTAAACAGCCTGCTTGGACAACAGCTCCACCACCGATACACAAAATGGTTTGATTATAGTATCCACCAATCAAAGACTTTTAAAGATGAAAAATGTTTGGAAAGAGAATGGCATTTTCTGTCCTGTAGCTCCTCTGTAGTAGGTAGTTTACAAATACTAGCAGTGAAATGAAGTCAGTTTCCTCTCATGAGATGGAGGGAAAGAATAAGGTAACTATAGCTGTCATCCTGGGAACCATTTCTGGGAGAAAAGATCCTGCAAATGTAAACAGTAAATGTGTTTAATAAAAATAGGTCAGGCTGCGTTTGATATCGTAAGAGGGATATCGTAAACTCTGTAAATAATATAGAAGTATCTGTAAATACACATAAAATACAGTGCTTTCAGACTCTGCACTCTTATATTGTTTTGCAACTCTGAATTCACATTGCAGATGAATTGAAAAGTAAGGTGCCAGAGAATCTTTTTACCTCCAAATGCTAATCTGGCCATTAAATAGTAACCTGCAGGCACTTTGTGGCTCTCCTTCTGCTGAGATGTTACTGGAGTTGAGAGGGTGCAGGACCCACCCACAGTTAATATCTCAGGATCTGCAGTCAGACTCAGTGCCCCTGGGGGCAGTCTCAGGACTCACAGATAGGGTGGGCTTTGGGGAAGGAGGCCTGTCTTAGGTCCTAAGGGGTAAAAGAAGAGTTCTCAGAGTGGGACACAAACAGAATAGGATGTGTGAGGCAAAGTGACAGGGGAAATGGATGTGAACTTGAGGGTTGCTCCCCGGGCTCCTTGCCTCTGTGTAAGCCTGCGCTGCTGGTATAACTGTTGAGGAGACGCATTCAGCTTCCCCCCAATCCAGGGGGAAAGGAAGACAGCACAAGTGCAGCAGAGTCACCAAAAACTGCTTTTCTGTTTGCCTGTTCGCTTCCTTAAATTACCCACCAGTACACCTGGCACATAGTAGCGCTTCCTTTGAGCCTTCGTTCCTGCTGATCTCCGTAAGCTCCAAGCAAGCCACACTTAGGAATTATTTCACTGAGGGAGAATAGTGACCCCATTCCATCCTGTTTCCTGGGACATTGAGGTCTCTTCTCATCTGCTCAGCCCTGCCTTCTTCATGTCTTCTGTTTGCCAGAGGGTTGGCCGAGTGCCTGTGCTCTGCCTTCTCGAGAGCGTGTTTTCCAGGACACTACTCAAGAATCTTCCCTATTCTTGCTTGGGTTCTCATTCTGGAATCTGATTCATAGCCTGAACTTCCCCTTATCAAAACCATAAATATATATAGTTTTAGAAGTCAAATATTTATACAAGGCTTATGGCCAGGAACAGTACTCATCCACCACACTCCTCACCAACTTCCATTCCTGTGCCCAAGAGACAAGCACTTTCACCTCTTCGTACTTGTTTCTAATTAGCAAGGACACCTGCCTACCATCTTCCTCTCTCTCATGAGCCCTCTGTCATCCTGCTCCAGTGTGGATCGGCCACTCTTGGGACCAGCTGCACAGCCATCATCCTGGGTCTCCTGGCATCAACACAGTGGGGATTCATTTTGCCACTTTCTCATGTGGCGTCCCCTGTTTTCTACACCCCATGTCTTTTTCTTTATGTTCTCTTTCTTTATGAATTCTCTTAAATTCATCTTCCAGAAGTTCCTGAGAAAGCATACACGGCAGGCAAGGTTTCTGCGATCTTCCAAGGTTGACTGATAGTTTGGGTGGAGTAAGAGCTCTAGGTTGGAAATCCCTTTCCCTCAGAATTTGGAAAGCATTGCTTTTCCAGGTTTCAGTATTGCTATTGAGATGTCTGATGTCATTCTAATTCCTGATGCTTTCAATCTATTTCCCCACATCTGCAAGTTGTTAGGATTTCCTCTTCGTCCTTTGTATTAGGTTATTAAGTATGAAATGTCCAATTTCCTTAAC
>RJWJ010025565.1:0-23765 GCA_004363605.1 Indri indri | reverse complement strand
AGAGATATCCCCTTCCTTCTGACCTCAGATTTTTGAACTGCCTCAACTTCAGAGGGATTCTTCTACCTTGATGAGTTTGACAAGAGTACAGCAGAAAGCATGATACCTGACAGGGATGATAAACCAAGCAAAGTACTGGCATAGTCCAGAGACTACCCTAGCATGGCTCAATCAGAAATAGAGATAAGTGCCTAGAAGAGCAATCTTGACTCTTATGGGGACTCTGGAGCCCAGCAAAGCAATGATCGTGATCATGCTGCTTTACGAGAAACACGAGACATTCTCAGACAATTACAGAAGTACAGAGAAGCCCAGAGGGAGGCTTTGCAAGGGGCTAAGGTAATTTCACACATGTGAGCATAACCAAGCCCAGACTTCCTAAACTCCTTTCTAATACCAAGTTTCCACTCTTGAGCCTGTAGGAAAGGTATGTGATGCATCTGAGAAAAGCGAGATGATAAAATTTGAGTGATCACTTTTAATTTGGGTCTATTCTTGGTCACCAGCTGTTGGAACCCAGGAGATTTTAAATGCCAAATACAGAACATTTTCTGCTTTTATAAAAAATGCTTTTTATGCTAAAGTAAACCTAAAACGTATTTAATCACACATAATCGTTATTTTGCTACATAGTAATTAAGAATAAATGGGAAGTAGCATACAGAAATGGCAAAAATTAGCATTAATTTTATTCAGCCACAGCAGGGGTTTTTTCATTTTTCTGGGTTTATTTTGCCAATTTTCCTGTATCTATAATCAGTCTTGATGTCAACAATTTTAAGCACTATCACATACTTCCACAGGCAAGCATTTATTTGCCAACGTCAGAAAATTCCTTCTCCTAGAAGGCATAAGACAAAATATTGTTTGCCCCTTAAGCCTGTGTACTAGCTGCAGAGAAGTGCTGACCAGGTAGTCCTGTGGTAATTCCAAATGGGACTTTTTCATAGAGTCGGGCACAGGATATAAGAGAAGAAATTGAAAGTTTGTGGTGGCAAGTGGAAGAGAGAGAACATGGTACAAATAAATCACTAGTACTCAACACTTCTGAGACATAAATATAGAAGAATATGAGAACTGGGGAAACAGGAAGGGGAAGTAGGAGACACTTGGTCAAGACTAGGCCACTTATTATTCCTTCAATAACAAATCTCCACTCTAGATACCCTAAGATAATCAAATCAGTTTGAAAGTTCTTCCATGTGTAAAAAAGTCTTATACTTTATTTGTGTAATTAAAATTAAGTCTTCTCTGAGTCACAACCTATCAGGAGAGATAAGAGCCTAATGTCAAATAATAATTGGGATTTTATTCATAGTTATTTCCATGAGTTTGTGCCAGAACCCTGAAAATATTTTGTATTGCACAAGAAAGTCAAATAAATGTGGTTCCACTTATAGTAATGGAAGAATTTTTAAATTTTTTACCAATCTTTCTACGGAGAACAATTTAGAAAGCTGGTCAAATTATTAAAAATCATCCTATTTGAAGGTATCAGAAGCCTACTAAGACAGGGAAGAATTTTAAAGCAAACATTAGGGCAAAATGAAAATCCAAAGAGGCGATTCTAGCATTTGAGAACACTTTTCCCTTAGGGGCATAAACTGATTCTACTAGAAGTAGAAAAAGAGGCAGAGAACCTGCACAGGACTTTTAATAGAATGTGTTGGGCTAAGGAAAAATCTGGAATTCAAGAATCACTGAGGAGGGGGAGTATTAAAACCCCAGCTTTAGATGGGAACCCTGAAAACCTTTAGCCTAAAAACAAGAGTGAATTTAAAACGAACATTCCTCTTCAAATTTGAAGCCCTGCTACAAATTGTCTAATCTCTAACTGAATTAAAAAAATCCAGAGTGGCTGGTGTCCCTAAACACAGGCCAAAAGCAAACTTATATTCGATCTGGAGAAATATAATGTCATACCAGGTTTCAAATTATTGCTGAATTTTTTCATGTATATATGGCACTCAATAAAAACTAATCAACCATATAAAATATAATAAAAATAAGAGAAATAAAAGATAACAGGAACAGAATCATAAGATAACCATATAGTAGTTATTGGACATTGTTTAAAGTAATCATCCTTAATATATTTAAGGAAATAAAACACAGAATTGGGAATTTATGTATAAAATTTTAAAATACATAAAAAAGAACCAATGGAAGCTTTAAAACTGAAAAATAGTAGAATTTCAGATATAAAATTAAAAATGTCATGAATAAGTTAAACACTATATTAGGCACAGCTGCAGAGAGAATAAAGAAATCAGAATATATGTGTAAAGAGAATATCATATATAGTTGATTGTGGTCTCCATTTTTACTAATACTCTTTTAGCTATTTAAGCAATAGTACTGTCTACCAATGGTCCCCACCTTTAGTTGGATAATGTTCTTGGTGTTACACTCAGTGTTTCAATAATTTTATATCATCCTCCATCAATATTCTTCAACCGTCTCTTCAACCTCTCCCCTTCCAACAACTATTTATGGAAAATGATACTTTTTCCTCAATATTCCATTTGCAGTCTCTATGCACATCTAGCCCACTTTATTCATTTAATCACTAGTTGCTCAGCCAAAACTCAAAAATGCAAAAATTGGGGTTAGAGGGATATAGTCTTCTAGGTAACATATAACTTCCTTTTTTGACTCTAACAATCAACAACATCAACAAAAAGGAATATATATTGAATATTCACTATGTTCCAGACAGTTACAGGAGCTTGGGAATGGATGCTTCAGTGGCAGGGAGGGAGGTGGCGTGGGGTTGAAGCAAACAACAACAGCAGCAAAAACAAACAAACAAAAAACCCCAAAGTTAAAAACCCCTGTTCAACAGATGCCTATATTCTAGTAGAGGGAAATGTAAAATAAACAATAAACAGAATAAATAAGTAATGAGACAGTATTACAGAATCCGAAATACATAATGGTGAGTACAAGTACTATTTTTGTTATTTACAGTGCATTTGAACTTAGGTAAAAATAAAAATACATTTTTATTATTGAGATGCTTGAAATCTGTTCAGACTAACTTTATGGCATAGCATATGGTAAATTTTTTAAAATGTTCTTTGCACAACTGGAGAAAATTATTGTTCTGTGAGGTGTTCTGTACGTTTCCATTAGGTGAGTTTTGCTAACAACAACGTTTAAAATTTTCATGTCTTTACTAATATTTTGTCTGCTCAGTCAATCAAGTACTGACAGAGGCATGTAAATTTGACTCATTCTGATTGTACATATTTCTTTGTACTTTTGTCAAATTTTGCTTTATATTTATTGATGTTCTGTAAGTCAGCACATGAAAAGGAATTATTTTGTCTTACTGGTGAATGAAATTTTTATTTTATTAGGACAATTAAATTATTATTTTATTTTTTATCTCTGATTTTTCTTTTCGCCTTAAAGTCTTTTCTGTTTGACATTAATATAGCAACACTTTGGTCGATGTTTGTATTAATACTTTCTCTGGTGAATTTTTTAGCTCAGGGTCTCTCACAAGGCTGCAGGTTTTACTTTGGGATCAAGCTTCCAAGAGTCCTCATGTGGCTTCACTGGTTGCTGACCAAAGTTAGTTCCTTTTTATATGGGTTTCCCTCTTAGGGCAGTTTACAACATGGCAGCTGAAATGTCCTTTCTTGCTCTCTTGCTTGCTTGCTCAGAGGGAAACCAGCTGTCATGCCGTAAGCTGCCTTTGAGGACTGAAGCCTTCTAACGGCCACATGAGTAAGGTTGGAAGTCAGGCTATATAATGACTGTCACTCTGGCCAGCATCTTTATTGTAGCCTTCTGAGAGACCCTGAGACAAAGGCACTCTGCTAAGCCATGCCAGAATTTTTGACATAGTGTTTGTTGCTTTAAGCCACTAAATTCTGGGGGTAATTTGTAATATGCAGAAATAGGTAAGTAATACATTGACCAAATGTCGAGAAGATATTCCAATTTGTAGAAATTGCACATATTCTTTTCTAATAGGAACATCTTATGCAAATCAATAACATTTGCTATTAAGGAAGATAATCCACCAAGTTTTCTAGTGATGTTTAAAACTATTAATTGATTCTGTGAATCATGAAATCTGAAAGGAAGTTGGAAGTTGGAATCTATCATTTACACTGGCAGGGGGAAGTGTAGTGGCATGTGGTGCCTACCCTGCTGAGGGGGAGAAGAAGAGTCTTTTGAAAGTTGAAGAACCACCAGCTATTCTGACATGGAACTCAAGGATGTGCTCTTCGACTAGTACCAGGTGACTTTGAGGTGGTCAAGGAAGCACACTTTGAGAAACATTTTCCTAAAAAGATCAACTAAAGAAAAACAATCCATCAAATTGCACAGAGGAACAGAAAGAAAGTAAAATACACAATATGGATGTTGGAGAATAGATAAATTTCTTTCTATGTTAAGAAGTTTGTGTACATTGAATCTCATTTTAAGATCTGTAACTATTTTTGTCTGTCAGAAGTTAGTCAAAATATTTGAAAATTCTGTCTTATGAAATTGTACATTAGTCTCATGAAACAGGAAAAGATTTTCTGTAAAAGGCCAGATAGTAAATATTTTAGGTTTTGCAATGTCTTTTGTAACTACTCAATTCTCCTAGTGAAGCCATTGAGATTATGTACATTATTTCAATGATTATGCTCCAATAAAAATTTATTTACAAAAAGAGACCATGGGTCATATTTGGTCCATGGGCTGTAGTTTGCCAATTTCTGATATAGTTGATTAGCAAGTATTGTGAGCTATTTGATGAAGACATGGAAATTCATTGGATTGCTAAAGATTATGAAAAAATTCAACAGGAAAATTGAACTCTAGGTTAAATTATGATATGGCTTTTTAACAATTGTAAAATATTAAAAACTTTACAAATAAAAATCCCAAATAAGCCTTCTTGGCAGGTAGACTCTGACAAGCAAAGAATAGTTAAAAATTAATAAGGTACCTACAATCCTTAAAAGAAAAGAAATTTCTTCTGAAAAGCTTTACAGCAGTTACTAAAATTATAGCCTATGCTGAAGAAATAATAATAGAGGGAAAATAATATCTTTAACTTGTATCTAAAGAATATTACTAGAAAATGTTACATCTGGGAAATGGGAAATGTCTTATTAAAATATAGAGAGGACATCTCCATCCTTTTCATTGACTTTAAAAACATGGCTTACTTCTTAGGAAAAGGCTTATGACTGTAGGTTCAAATATATCATCAGTGCCCAAATGTCAAGGGTTAAGAGATGTTCAATGAAATGTGGTTAGTGAAATGTCATGTGATAGAATTCTGATCATGAAATGCTAGAAAATGAGGGGTCATGGCAACCTGTAGTGTGAAAGAAAATGTCAGTAATGGAATAGAACAGTAAATAACACTATCCTGCTTGTTATCTGAATGGACACTTGGCAATTCATTTCATTTTCACTTGATTATTTCACTTCCTCCCTCTTTATAATCTACGCACATATGAGTGTCCCCATTGCTCTTTCTTTCTAACTCTCCCACATTCATTTTAAGCAGGTCCTGTTTAAATACTTTTAAAAGATGAACAAAAATGATAAAATAGAAAATCCCATAAAGCTCAAGGCTAGCTATTATTTCTCATAACATACTCTGTTAAACAAAACACAGTGTGCTTAAGATATTATAATATGATAGAAAGGAGTCCTTGAGCCAGTTTTATTTTGGGAAATTACTCAGAGTTTTTCAACCTTGCAGTCTTATTAAGAGAAAGGCAATCTGAGCTCTGCTTTCCATTCTCTATGATTTTTAGTCATTTTTTTTTCATGTCCTCTAGCACACTTTATCTTCTTTGTGGTACTTTACGGTGTCCGCCACTATGGCTTTGAGCTGCCCACAAATATTGTGTCCAACACAGATTCAATTTGGCAAGAGTCAAGGTAGTTTGTGTGAAGATGGTAGTAGCTTTGGAAGTAAATACTGCTTTGGAAAGTAGGATAGACTATTACTTTGATTACCAGCCAATGAACCAAGCTCCCAGTACTCTCAATGTTGTGTAGACTCCCCTCTTTATAGATGGGCTGGCACTGAAATCTGCTTTAACCATTAGAATGCAGCAGAAGTTACATTGTGCCAGTTCTGAACTGAAGCCTTAGTAAAACCCGGAAGCTTTTGCTTTTGCACTTCATACATTTGAATTTGGGGGAACTCAGTAGCCATATAAGAAATCCAACTACCTTGAGAACCCTGTCACTGTAGTGAGGGAGGTCAAGCTGAACATGTGAAGAGTTCACATGGTGAAGAAACGAGGCACCCAAAAATAGTAAGAACAAGGGCCCCAGGCATATGACACCAGGGGAACTGATGGGACCAGACCCAAGCCATCTGACGTAGGCCCCCTGATGCCATGTGATGCAGAAATGAGGTGAGGCATTCCCACACTCTCTGTCCAAATTCCTCTTTCACAGAATTGTGAGCAATTGAAATGGTAATTGTTTTAAGCTCCTAAATTTGGGGATAATTATGTGGAAAAGGTAGATAATTAAAACAGAAGAAGAGGGGCAACCACAGGAAAAGCTAGGGAAAAATAAAGACACTGGTAACCTAACAATGTTCTTGAGGGAAATCCAGGAAATGTCATTGTGTACACCCAAACACACTCCACCATTGTTGCCCTCAGACTACTCATGTATCTTATGCCAAGCAGTCTCTTAATAAAAGGAGAGATAATACGGTCTCATCAAACAATGCTGGGAAATACAATTTTTAGTTTGGGGTACATAAGTCCTATCTAGCAGGCAGGGAATATACACATTCCTTCTCCAGGTTACTTTTAATAGAAAGGTCAAGAAATAGAGGAATTTGCTAAGGTTTACATATCTATATTTTATAACTGGTGAAGAAAAAAATTGACATAGGGAAGGTACTATGACCATCCTCAGAAACGAAAAGGGTTAGGAGCCTTCCCAGTGGCAGTGGTTGAATTACCTCTTGGTTGTGCCCCCAGGGATGGCATGGATGTTCTCCCCTACATTCCTAAAGATCAGGATCTCTTTGACAACAGAGACATAAGACAACAACAGTAGCACCAGAAAAGGCCTTTTGTAGGGTTCCAGTGAGCCATCTATCTGACTTTAGAGCTGTGGACTTCAATTATTCAAATTTTCAAATGCTAACTTCTATTCAAGATTATTTATCGTAGGAGGATTTCTGTAAATAGTTGTTCACAGTGGAGTGAACTGCCAAGAAAAAATGTAGACTACAAGAGCTTAGGGGGGTTTAGATGATGACCTGCTGTGGAAGGTACTGTGGTGGGTCACTTCAGAGATCAGCCGAGCATTTGTGATACCTCCCAGAGGGAAAGAGAAGGATAGGAGCAAAGAAAAGAGCTTCAAATGACAATTTCTCCTGAAAAGTAATACTTATATTACTTTTAGTTCTTTAATATTGTGGAAGTTTAACAAGCCTACTTAAAAAGATAAGAACTTATGTAATCAACATTCACCTCTGTATCCCATATGGATAAGTGTACCTGCCTGGCACATGGTGACTACTACAATGCCTGGCATACAGTAGGTACTGCGCAAACATTAGCTAAATGAATCTATGAATTTTATGGAGTTTTGGACTTTAAAGAGTACTTTCCCACAATTTATTGATATTTAAATGTATTCTCTAGAAAGATGCTATTTTCTCCATCTAACAATAAGAGAACTGAGGTTCACACAGATAATGCATTTACTCAGATTGAGGCTATGGAAGAACTAGGGTTCAAGTCCAGTTCTTTCAAAAAGCTTATGTGTTTCTTTCCAAATTATACTACATCTTCCAGAGATATAGATAGTAAGATCTCTATTTGGAAATAAATGAGATGATCTCTCAGGACACCTTCTGGTTCTTGTATTTTCCTCAGTTTCAAAATTCTGCTTCATAGTTTAAAGGTAGTTTCAGTGAATGGTAAACAATAATTTTTAGACATATATAATTTTAATTGCACTTACATTCCAGTGATTTGCAAACTACAGTTCAAACACTCTATGCCTGGAGTGATATTCATTTCTTTCAAAAAAAATTATTGAAAGTCTAGATCCAGGTCTTTTTTGGGAGGGTGGGGAGGGGAAGGGTAGCCCAATATTATTTTATTTATTTATTATTTACTTTTCATTTCAGACTATTATGGGAGTACAAGCATTTTGGTTACATATAATGCCTTAGCCTTGTCCATGCCAGGTCTAAAAGCGTACCCTTCCCCTATACAGTATGCTCCACATCCATTTATTGTGAGTTTACCCACCCACCTCCCACCTGACTGGCACCCAGTGAATATTACCACCATAAGAACACCTTAGTGTTGATCACTTAGTACCAATTTGATGGCGAGTACATGTGGTGCTTGTTTTTCCATTCTCTTGATACCTCACTTCAAAGGATGGGCTCAAGCTCTATCCAGGACAATATAAGAGGTGCTAGTTCACCATTGTTTTTTGTAGTTGAGTAGTATTCCATGGTATACATATACCACATTTTATTAATCCACTCATGTATTGATGAGCACTTGGGTTGTTTCCACATATTTGCAATTGTGAATTGTGCTGCCATAAACATTCAAGTGCAGATGTCTTTATTATAGAATGTATTTTTCCTTTGAGTAGATGTCTAGTAGTAGGATTGCTGGATCAAATGGCATTTCTATTTTTAACTCTGAGGTATCTCCAAATTACTTTCCACAGGGGTTGTACTAATTTGCAGATCCACCAGCAGTGTAAGAGTGTTCCCATCTCTCCACATCCATGTCAGCATTTGTTGTTTTGGGACTTTTTGATAAAGGCCATTCGCACTAGAGTTAGGTGATATCTCATTGTGGTTTTGATTTGCATTTCCCTAATGATTAGAGATGTTGAGCATTATATACTTGCTGGACATTATTCTGTCTTCTTTTGAAAAGTTTCGGTTCATGTCCTTTGTCCATTTTTTGATGGGCTTGTTTGATTTTTTCTTGTTAATTTTCTTAAGTTCTATGTAGATTCTTGTTATCAGCCCTTTATCAGATGTGTAGCATGCAAATATTTTCTCCACATTCTGTAGGTCGTCTATTCATTCTAATGACAGTTTCCTTGGCTGTGCAGAAGCATTTTAATTTGATCAGGTCCCATTTATTTATTTTTGTTGCTGTTGTGATTGCTTTGGGGATCTTCTTCAAAAATTCTTTGCCTAGGTTGATGTCTAGAAAAGTTTTCCCAATATTTTCTTCTAGCATTCTTAAGGTTTCACACCTTCAGTTTAAGTCTGTTATCCATAATGAGTTTATTTTTGTGAGAGGTGAGAGTTGGGGAACCAGTTTCAATCTTCTGCATGTGGTTATCCAGTTTTCCCAACACCATTTACTGAATAGAGATTCTTTTCCCCAATATATATTTTGTATATAACAATACGAGGATGGTTTTATATCTGGGTTCTCAGTTCTGTTCCAAAGGTCTTTGTCTCTGTTCTTGTGCCAGTACCATGCTTTTTTTGGTTACTATAGCCTTGTAGTAAAACTTGGAGTCTGATAGACTGATTCTTCCTAATTCGTTCTTTTTGCTTAAGATTTCTTTGGCTATACGAGGTCTTCTCTGGTTCCATATGAAGCATAGAATTATTTTTTCTAGATCTGTAAAGAATAATGATGGTATTTTGATAGGGATTGCATTGATTCTGTAGATGACTTTAGGTAGTATGGACATTTTAACAATATTGATTGTATCAATCCATGAGCATGGTAGGGTTTTCCATCTGTTTACATCTTCTACAATTTTTTTTCTCAGTGTTTCTTAGTTCTTCCTATATAGGTCTCTCTCTTCCTTCATTAAATATATTCCTAAATATTTAATTTTCTTTGATGCTATTGTGAAAGTTGTTGCATCTTTGATTTGATTTTCACCTCGACTATTATTAGCTTATATGAATGCCACTGATTTGTGTGCATTGATTTTGTATTCTGAGACTTTCCTGAATTCATTTGTCAATTCCAGGAGTGTCTTGGTTGAATCCCAGGGGTTTTCTAGATATAATATCATATTATCAGCAAAGACTGAGAGTTTGACCTCTTCTGCCCCCATTTGGACACCTTTAATTCCCCCTCTCTTGTCTGATTGCTTTGGCAAGGACTTCCAGCACCATGTTGAATAGAAGTGGAAATAGTGGGCAACCTTGTCTGGTTCCAGTTCTAAGTGGAAATGCTTTCAATTTTTCTCTGTCCAGTACAATATTGGCTGTGAGTTTACCATTTATGGCTTTAATAATTTTAAAGTATGTCCCATCTATGTCCATTTTGTTAAGAGTTTTTATCATTAAAGTGTGCTAGATTTTGTCAAATGCTCTTTCTGCATCTATTGAGAGAATCATATGGTCTTTGTTCTTGCTTTTATTTATGTGGTTTTATTACTCTTCTGCAAAGTTCTTTTGTTCTCAATTTCCTTTAGTTCTGCTCTGCTCTTAGTTATTTCTTTTCTTCTGCTAAGTTTAGGATTGACTTGCTCTTCCTTTTGCAGTTCCTTGAGGCAGTTTATTAGTTTGTCGATTTGTGAACTTTCTGTCTTTTGGATGTGAGCATTTAATGCTATTAGTTTTCCTCTCTGGAATGCTTTTGCTATATCCCACAGATTTTGATAACTTGTATCCCTGTTATCATTTAGTTCAAAGAATCTTTTCATTTCCATCTGGATCTCCTACCTGACCTAGTAGTCATTCAGCAATAGATTGTTTAATTTCTATGACTTCGTGAAATAGTTTTTCTGTTGGAATTGATCTCTAATTTTATACCACTTGGTCTGAGAAGATACATGGTATAATTTCTGTTTTTGTAAATTTGTTGGGATCTGATTTGTGGCCTAGGATGTGATCAACTTTAGAGAAAGTTCTATGAGCTGATGAGAAGAATGTATATTTAGCTTTATTTGGGTGGAGTGTTCTGTATATTTCTGTTAGACCCATTTGTTATAGAGCTCTATTTAAGTCCATTGTTTCTTTGCTTATTTTCTGCTTGGAGAATCTGTCCAGCTCAGTCAGTGGGGTGTTGAAATCCCCAGCTACTATGGCATTACTGTTTATCATGCTATTTAGATCAAACAAGGCTTGCTTTACATATCTGGGTGCTCCTGTGTTGGGTGCATAAATATTAAGAATTGTTAAGTCTTTTTGTTGGATTTTTTCCTCCACCAATATACAGTGACCATCTTTGTCTTCCTTTACTTTTGCTGTTTTAAAGTTTGTGTTATCTGATATAAGAATAGCTACCCCAGCTTTCTTTCGGTTTCCATTTGCCTGGAAATTTGTTTTCCAACCCTTGAAATTGAGTCTGAAAGCGTATTTGTGAGTAAGATGCATTTCCTGGAGACAGCAGATACTTGGCTTTTGTTTTTTTTTTTATCCACTCAGCCAGTCTATGTCTCTTCAGTGGGCAATTTAAGTCATTCAGATTTATTGAGAGGATTGATATTTGTGGTAGTTCTCTGTTCATATTGTTGGGTAAATTCTTATTGTTTTGTTTTACCTCTCAAGCCATAGTGGAATCAAGGTTATGAACTTTAACTCTTGAGTGATTTTACTTTTGTGGGTGTCTATTGTGCTGTTCAGTGTATAATGCAGGTCTGAGTACTTCCTACAGGGAAGGTCTAGTCTTTGCAAATTCCATCAGTGATTGCTTGTCTGGGAAAGTTTTTATTTCTCCCTCATAGATGAAGCTTAGTTTTGCCAGGTAAAGAATTCTAGGTTGGACATTATTCTGTTTTAAAAGATTGGGGAAGGGTCTCCAATTCCTTCTGTCTTGTAAGGTTTCAGTTGAGAAGTCTGTAGTTGGTCTAACAGGTTTTCCTTTGTAGGTTATCTGCTGTTTTCGTCTTACTGCTTGAAGGATTGCCTCTTTCATGTTTGCTTTGGCCAGCCTAATAACTATGTGACTTGGTGATTGCTTTTTCACATTGAATCTCCCCAGAGTTCTATGTGCTTCTTGTACCTGGATATCTAGATTTCTGGCCAGGCAAGTTTTCCTCCATCTATTTCCTCCAAGAAGTAGATTTTCCAGCCCTTGTGTATTTTCTTCTTCTCTCTCCAGGATTCCCATAATTGTTATGTTTGGTTTCTTTACATAATCCCATATTTCTTGTATGTTTTGTTCATGTCTCTTGCTTCTGTGTGTTTTTTTTCATCTGCCATTTGTTTAGCACACAGGCATTATCTTCAAGTTCTGAGATTCTTTCCTCTGTGTGATCCATCCTATTCTTAAGGCTTTCCACTGCGTTTTGTAGTTCCTTAAATGCCTCTTTCATTTCCACTATTTCTGTTTGATTCTTTAATAATATTTCAATTTCTTTAGAGAGTTTTTCATTCATTTCCTGTATTGTTCTTGTGGCTTCTTTGTGTTAGGTTTTTATGTTCTCTTCAATTCCATTGAGTTTTCTTACAATCCATATTTGGAATACTTCCTCTGTCATTTTAGTCATTTCATTTAAGTTGACATTCTTTGTTCAGATTCAGGTCTTCAAAAGGATTCATGTATTATATTTGACATCCCCAGATGAAATATTTTCAATTTTTTTAAAGATTAAAAGGAAAAATAAATTTGCTAAGGTTTTCTTAGATCTTTTTCTAATGCAGCACTTCATTTTCTTCTAAATCAATGGAAAATTGTGTTCAGGAGATGAGTTCTAATTAACTATAACCAGAAGTGGAATTTATTTAAAAGTCCTTGTCACTCTGACTGTTCAATCTGCAATCAACTTTCAAGTTCAGAAACTAAGTGATATGTGTTCCTTAAATAGTTGGGTCATATGAAAACCCTCACAGCATGACAAACAATTTTTTCTCAGAACAAAGCTTATCATCAATGGTAAAAAGCTGAATTATATTTTGTTGTCAATTTAGTCCTCTCAAGGAGACCATTTTCAAAACAATGCAGTGTAAATTTTGTTCTACACTCTGATTCCTGACGCATCTAAAAATTGAATCCCTACCATTGTTATTTCATCTACTAATGACCTAGATATCTTGCATTATATTCCCAGATGCCTTGAAAGCATGCCACTCTTGGATAGAAAGCATTCTCATTGTCCAAATGTGCCTATCTTGGCACCTTTCTTTCCTTAGACTTCTAAAAGATTGGTACATTAGACCACAGTCCAGACAAGTGCAGACCTATCTGAGTTCTAAGATAAAAACTACTTAGATTCTCACCTTGAGGCCCTCCAAAAAGTCTGGGTGATAGCCTTCCAAATCTACATGTAACTTCAAGGAAATACGGTTCACCTATTGCAAAGGCACTACTTTTTATAGTTGATTGTGTGCCTCCCTACTAATTCCTGGAAGGTACATTTCTGAGATCTAAAGCAATGTGATGCTGTCATGATCTGTGGACCCCTCCATTGTTATGTGATAACAAACACAGGGCATTTCTTCTCCTTCACTTCTCTCTCTCTCTGTGTATGTGTCAGGGGGAAATGGCTATAATTTTCATAGAACTTACTGTACTTTATTATGATAATTTAATTGCTTGTTTTCCTATTCAATAAGATAGTAGGATTCAGGCATACTCTTTAGTTCTTAGAGTATTAACACTGGACTTTGCATATAGTAGATGCTTGGTAAATATTGAACTGAATTCTAAAATAAAGGTGATTTATTTTTCTCCTTTTTACCTTCTAATGGAAACTGTGAGCAATTAAAAATATGTACGTAGATTTTTATTCTTGTGTCAATATTTTCCATTTCACATAATAGTAAATTGTACTGTGATTTTTTGCTCAATACATTATTGTTTCTGTCTTGAGTTTAATAACAAGGTTTAAAAGGAAAAAAATAATTTTAAACCCTCATTAGCTATCACGTCATTATGTACTGTTTCAACAGGAGTTATGCTGAGTGCTTCTATTTAATGTGATCAACTGTCACTTGAATAATGGTGTAATAACTTTTTACATTTTTTCCCAACCTTATCGAGGTATGGTTTAAATATTTTTTATTCTTACTAGTCTATGTTATGGTACTTTGACTAATAAAATGAAAAATTTTTGGTGGGAGTGATAAATGTACCCTACATATGGCACTACTGATATTCCTATACCTGCATCATAAGCCTTTGTCTTCTCAGAACACTAAAACTTTCTTCTAGATGTAAATCATCAGTCTGTGTTCTCACATGATGCTTAAGCCATTTGTTGCAAAATCCAGAATGAGTTTGGAAAAGTTTTGATCCCGTAATCACCCAAGAAGAAGCAGTTTAGCTGGAATCACCCTCATATTGTGATGAGTTTCCAGGTCATTGCAGATATCCTCAGTTCCAACCCCTGCTACATCAGCTAGAACATCCCGGTTTCAAACATAGCCAAATGCATCCTCAGGGTTAGCAAGAGACAAGTATGTCTGCATAGTAGAAATGAAGCATGATTTTCCCAGTTCTTAAAATGCCTGATGAGTAGGACTTGCTCACACTTTTATCTTCTCTCATCTGGAATTAATTTATTAGTTTCCTAAGATGATTCCTTGTTACCATTCTCAACTCTACCCTCCTAAATATTTTAATCACTGATTGTTTATATTTAAATAGTAAGCAAAGAATGCCATTCTCAAGATTTAAACCTTCCCAAGGTCAACCACTTCCTACAGAGTAACTTCAAATCTAGTTAGTAAATAGAAGCATTTTATAGTTTCATCCCACCTGGCTCTTTAGCCTTCTATCCCACCACTTACTACCTCACACTTCAAACCTTAATAATACCAAAATGTATATAGTAACCCTACAGAGATTTCATGACTCAATGAGCACTGCCTTGTATGTGCTTCCTCCCTTGTCTCGCCTAGCCTTCTAGTCTTCGTCTCTGCTGGTATTTCCATCAGGAAGACCAAGGTGCAGATAGGAAGCTCTCTGTTATGTTACCTGGAAATTCTGAACACATTTCTAATCTATTCATCAAAAAGTATTTACTGTGTGTTTTTTATATCCTAATTAGGCATTTTAGTTTACTCTAATTTTTTTAAAAAAATATCTTCTCTGCAACTGTCTCTTGGATATTCATCAATAGCAGGAGTCATATCTAATGTGCCTTATCCTCCCCAGTATCTAGTGGTAAATAATCACTGGTTAAACTAAACTTTACCAGAAATTGAAAGGGAAATCCAAAATTATCCTCCTGACTACCCGATTTTATGAGGACAAAGCTAGCAATTGTGATTCATATATGACTGTCTCTCTTAAAAAAAAAAAAAGACAGAAATAGCTAGTCATTTCTAGATTCTTTAAAAACTCAAAAATCAATCCTTGACACAATCAATGGAGATAAACCCCAGTATAAATGTGTTCACAATATTATTAAAAGCCTTTTTATCTGGACTTGAGTAACTGTATAGTAACTTCTATTTAGAATAAAATTTGGCAGCAGTAGTTTCTTATCACAGGTGATGTTCATAAGTTGAATAGTAAAAAATCTTCCATGTCCTCTTATTGCAATATTTATCAAAGATAAATGATATAAATTCAGTAAGGCCTAAAACTGTTTCTTTCTCTCAGTTTTACAGATAATAATTCTTATGATGGATTCTTTTGAACAAATGTGGGCCAGAATAAGGCAGAGTGAAGATAAGATGGGTTAAACTAGCAGACCAAAACTGAGCCAGGAGGACAGAATTAGAGGGCTATTTTGGAGGAAAACATTAGATACAAGTTTTATTCAGAGTTATAATAAGCTACACACATATCTGAAAGCCCCTTGGATCACTTATTCATACAGAAATGATCCAGCACTGGACTAAAGTGTTGGACACTTTAGGAGACAGGGTTTGCTCTGGCAAAGCTGCCTGTTGACTATGAGTATTTTTATCCATAACCTGGGGTTACCTGTTTGACTCCCTTGGATGAAACACTGATTATTAAAATGGGATCAGGCATTTAGTCTGCTGAAAAATTGCCTTTATTCATCACAGGGCTCTCAGCATCTGTTTTATGTGGGAGCATCACATGTTTTGAATTTACCTGGAGAGCGAGGTAGAAACTTTGTCAGTGTGTTCAGATAAGGAGTGCCTAGACTTTCATCCTTTTGTCCATGAATACTCTCTTCTCATACCCCTTACCTCTCAAATCGAATCAGGTGGTCCAAGCCTTCTTTTCATGCAATTCTTCTTTCTCTCTATCATAAGACATAGTCCTCTCTATCAAAGAGCATTTCCTTTGCCAGGAGTATTTGCAGTTTATTTCATCTTCTTTTTTATTAAGAGTTTTTCATTTCAACTATCAAATTAATATATACAAACATTCTTAACCAAATTTCACTGGTATAAATCATTGGATTAACTAATGCTTCTGTAAAATAATCAGACTGATGTCATTGTTTACTGAATTTAGAGTTAGCAAGTTATTTTCCCACAGTATACACACAAATCTGCTCATACTAGTTAAGCTGAATGTGTATCAAGAATCAGGTGTTTTTGTCTCTAAATATGTTTATGCTTTTTTTCTCTGTTGTGGTAAGTAGTTTTCAAAGATAGATGTTGTCATTTTCCCCCTTCCTGCATGAACACAGTTTTCCTCACTTCCAGAAGTAGACTCTATTTCTGCTCCCTTTGAATCTAGGCTGGTCTTGTGACTTGTCTCGACCAATAATACTGTGCTAGTTCCAGATTTGGGCCTTAAGGCAACTGGCAGCTCCTGCTCTGTCTCTTGAAAACCAGCCACCACGTGAGAAGTCTGACTATCCTGAAGCCAACATGCCCAAGATAGCCATGTAGACAGACCACCTGGGGCGAGAGGCTCAGTCACCCTGGACATTCCATATGTCCTGGCTGAGGAATCAGACATGTTCAGTCCCAGAAGAAATCACATAGAATGAAAGAACCACCCAGGTGACCTCACTTCAGATTGGAGAACTGCCAAAAAATCAGATTGTTGTTTTAAGCCTCTAAATTTTTTTGTTAGACAGCAATAGACAGCTGAAGCACTTGCTATAGTAATTATGTAATTTAATCAAATATTATATAAACCCATGAGACTTGAATGTGAGATGATGAAAATTGTTGATTTTATAAAAATCGAAATGAAAGCTTTGGGAAGTCTCATAAAGATTTTTTTAAAGCCTTTTAAATATCTAGAAATGTTGCTACCAAAATATGTGATTGGGGGAGAAGATGTAAGAAGCTAGGCATATTCTACATTCATACTGCTTTGAAATGCCGTGAAGTACATTTTTTATACTTCTCATTCACCTTGTTTTGTTCCTGCTTACTTATCCTTGAATGTGAAATGTTCTAATCAGAATTATCACCATAGTGGATACCTTAATTGAATCAGCCTCCATTGTCCACTTGGCTGCAGAATGTTTTTCACTGATTCTGATAGCAAGGAGCAGGTTTATCCAATATACTGAACACTGTTCTATGTCTATTAGCTATCCAACTAATGCAGCTCCAAAAGAGATTTGGATAAAATTTCTTTAATCTGGTAAAATTCCTTTCTTTCCTACCATCTTGCATTTTAAATGCATAAGAGGGAGTCTGAGGCAATCTCCAGTACTTTTTCCAGATGAAAACATAAAAATCACACATCCTAACATGGGACATCCTGGGAAATAAGGCTCTAACTTGTCTCTCTGTGTTTACAGCTTAGCTGAGTTTGAGACTCATAAGGAAAAGAGAGAGAGAGAGAGAGAGAGAGAGAGAGAGAGAGAGAGAGAGAGAGAGAGAGAGAGAGAGAGATGGAACGTAACTATGACTGCCTCATAAAAATAGCGCCTATATAATAATAAAAAAAATTCCGGTTTTCTTGTTGGTGTAATCTCAGCATCACTGAGCTAGGGAAACATGCAGAGGTTGAGCGAGTATTTCCTCCCAAACACCTGGGAGGCATACGAAGACTAGTATTTTGTTGTCTATTCAAACCCATTGACATCTCTAGTGCTGTAAATTCCTCCCAGTCTCTAGCATATAGCTAAATATTATTCTTAGTTTCTCAATGGTATTGCCTAGTTTCTATTGCTACAGATATTTCACGAGATGTTGGAAGGCAGATTTATGTCAACTTGAAAGCTACGGATTGTGAAAGAATTGTTTTCCAAATACAGTGCTGTGATTATTCTCCTTCACTATTCTAGAGGCATTTTACACCCGCTATTGAATTCAGGCATATTCTCATTTGGAAAGTGCTGAAGAAATGTGATTATATTACTGGTCAGCATTATATTTTCCGTATTGTAAACATTTTATTTTCTATTATTAAAACATTATCTTTAACAGTATGACAGAGATAGTAACACACACCAAATATTCTATTCACTTCTATACATTTCTCAGCCCCCTGCAGGGATGGGGCCATACGAATAGTCTGGCCCAGAGAAATCAAATGTGAATGGAAGTAAGATGACTCACTACCTGGCTAAAGAATTTAAAACAAACCAACATACAAACAAATGAAAACCTCTGTGATTCTCCAGGTTCTTATTCCTCTGAAAGGCCTTGAATTACAGATGGTTCAGCTTATAAGACAATAGAGCCTAGAGCAGCTTAGGCCCCTAACTGTGGGGAACAGACCCCCTTGCTGACACTTGTAGAATATGTAGCATGAGCAAGTCTTAAACTTTTGCTGAATTTATGTAATATTTTGGAGCTGTTTTGTTATTGCTGCATAACCTAGCCTACCCTACTAATACATCATTTTATAATAACAAAGATAATTAATCAATTAATTAATTCATCCAACACATAATGGGTATCTACTTGTGCCAAGTATTGTTGTAAAACACTAGAGTTAGGATGGTACAAAAGCACATAGTCTATGTCCTCGATGAGCTTATGGTCTAAGGAAAATGGGCAAATAAGCCTCCAACAAGTGTTTAGCAAGCACTCAGCATGTGCTACAACTATACCAAGAACTTTGCAGAAAAATGATAATAAGGAATTTTCAATGTAATTCTGGATACAGGTGTGGTAATAGATTATTGTAATATAATGTGTTGAGTATTCTAAGAAAGTGTGCACAGAATATTTGGGGGGTAAAGAAAGGGAAGGAGTAAATTGTCTTGAGATGTTACGGAAGGCTTCTCAGAGGAAGTGATATTTGATTTGGGTCTTGAAAAAGGAGTGAAACTTCACCTCCTGAAAAGGTTGCTGTGGTAGTCATTAGCACTTCACCAAAATTATTTGGTTTTCTTCGTTCCATGGTACAATTACACTTCCTTCCCCTTTCAATTTAGGAATAGCCATGTGCTTTTCTTTGGCCAATAAAATATGAGTAGAATGGGGGACTGTCATTATTGGGTAAGAAATTTAAGAGCCATTGTATAATTTGCCATGGTCCCTTCTCACTTCTGCAGTGATAATGGAAATACACGTTGAGAAAAAGTTTCCACCAGCCTTGGTGCCAGAATGACTACGATAAGATGATTCTCACCAGTCCACATTGCATGCATGAAAATAAATTTCTATTATTTTAGGATACTGATATGTGCAGGGCTATTTGTTACTACAAAATAACCCAACTAATTCTAACTTGTACCATACATTTCCAGGCTGGGAGAACAGCTTGTGCCCAAAGACCTAGAGGTGTGTGATCATTGTGCATTTCTGAAAGAATGAATTCAGTGGGGTTAAAGTTCAAGGTTTGTGGGTTGCAAAAAGGTGACAATAAAGATAAGGTTGCACAAGACAAGGTGTGAAAGGTCTTTTGCTATGTTAAGGGTTTTCTATTTTATTCTCTATTACAAAAGAAAAATAATCCTGGGGTGATAATGGTCAAAGTATGAGCAAATGTCTGCCTTTGTGCATGCCCACCTGATCCTATGCTGTGAAGACTCTACTTTAAAAAGTCCCTGAGATAGAGATTTTAAATTATCGGTTGTTTTGTTGAGGCAATTATTGGGCATGTTGACAAAGTCACACTGACAACTTTTTGTTTTGTATTGTCCAAAGAAGGACATTGTCAAAGTCTTGAATCCATAGTCTGTCATTACCACCATACCTTGTTTGGAGAATGTTAATATCTACTAAGAAGTAAAACTGAGAACCTTTTTTTTTTAATTTTAGATTTGCTTGAGAGATGGAGTAACATGTCGATTGTCTGTGGCAGTGGGGAAATGAAACTGTCACATCAATTACAAAAGCTGCTAAGTTGCCAGCAGGAAAAGCATTGATTCTCGGTGAGTTCAGATCTGTAATTTCAGATACCTTTGTCATCTCACTGAATGGGAAACTTTGAAAAGAAGAAAATCACTTCTTCCATTCACAACAATACTCATCACTGGAGCCTTTGAAAGGAACTGATAAGATGGAAATTTATTTTTGAAATGCTCTCAGTTGTTGTTAATTTTTATTTCCAATTTAATTTTCATTTTTCCTTTCTTTGAGCTATCGGTTCATCAGCTCACTAGAATCTTCGCAGGACTCAATATGACCACACAGTCCTTTGCAAGTTCATTTCAATATGCAGCTAAATAATGGTGATTTGGAATTGTGCATTGTCAGTATCTCCACAAATAAGCATTTCTTTCTATTAAATTCTGGGCATATTTTCTTTCTACCCTCTTGCTGCCTCCACTAAGCTCTCTGGCTTCTTCATGAAGTAGAAATCAAGATATTTAGAAATGTTGGAAAGTCTTTGCTCTCCATGGACCATATCAAACTGTCCCAAAGTCAGCCCAGGGGGACTTTTTGGGAAATATTATGAGGGATGGCTGGTGAGTGACTGAAGGAAGAAAGAGAAAGAAGATACTATGGCAGACAGAGACTGACAGCTCTTGTTTATCAAACAGCTTGATGTGCCCTGCCTGCCACATTTCTCTGCACCAACAACATTCCCTCCTATGGCTAACAACCAGGTTTCAAGGGTTCTGATGACAATCTGAAATGCTTAGGAGTTGCAGATTTGTTGTTTAGGGACTGTGACAGAAAATAGCTATGGACTCACCACTCCTCTTTCCTTTGCCTGAACACAGAGGAAGACTATTTCTGAGCCTCCCTCAAAGTTAGCTAATGGCCATGTGACTGGATTCTGGCTAATGGATTGTGGGAAGAAGTAATGTATTCATCTTTGAATCCTGCCACACTTATCTACACTCTTTTCCTTCTGTGATTACCATAGAGGCCATGTTTTTAAGATAGTATAGTTATAAGATGGAAGGAGCCTAGATTCCTGAGATGTTTCAACCAGTCAACAGTGACATGAGAAAGACACAGAGTTTTATCATGCTAGGTCATTGTTCCGTGGGAGTTGTTTTTTACGGCGGCTGGCATTTCTTGTTCTGAGTAATGCAGGATATTTTAAAAATTAGAAAAAGTAACCTAGTATGACCAAAATACAGAATAATATGAAAGAAAAAAATAGAAAACTCTACAACTATGTACTATAGGGTTTCTCGACTCCAAAATGACAATTAAAAATATCAATGCTTACATCTTACAACTTCAATAAACTGTAACCCCTATATGGTTAAACCAATATTTAAGATTTCTTTTCACAGGGCTGTGGTCATCTCACTATCTATCTTTGCTTAGGAACAATAGCAAAGTTGTAACATATGTATTATATAACAGCAGTATGCAAATCCAAATACAATAAGTTATAACTGTAAAAGGAATTACTTAATAAGGACTATAACTTCTTGGTTTATGCTAAAGAACTATTTTGCAGAGCTCATTTATTTAAGCAATGAGATGAAGAAATCAATTTAATCAAGTAGTGATTTTGCATCACTCAGTGTAGAGTCATTGAAATAGAAATGGTTTATAATATTTCTACTTCTCAGATTCAAGAGTGACTTTCATGCATTCCCAACACGTCACATATTTCCCTTCCTAGAAAGTGTCTTTCTGCCTTTTATGTAAAACTCAGGTGTTTAAGAGCTTGACAATTGATTTGAGTAGCATTTTAGTATGATACATCAATAATTTTGAACTGGCAGTACTGGTGTATTTGTATAGTCTTTTGACGAAGAGAAAAACAACTTCCCCATAATGCTGTATTGGTTCAATAAGAAATTCCATTAAGCTGAACAGACGTCACTTTTTGATCTTTTTGATTCTGTAAGCTATAATTACTGTTTTTTAAAATTGCCTTCTTAAAAGCCAAGTCTTAACACAGACACAAATGGTTAGTGATTTGTTATTGAAAAATGCAGTGCTTTTGGCATTTTATGTCACTACCTATTTCATGAATGGCCCACATGGAGGACATATTTTAAAAGGCATTAGTTACTTTCTTTAATTTTAAAATCTTAAGTGCGTCTAAGTACTGGCAAATTGAGTTACTCTCATAGAATAGGAATGAACAGTTTTTAAAATTAAGTTACCCTGCAAAGAAAGCTTATCCGCTGTGTCTCATGTATCTTTCAGACTCATGTCAGTGAAGATGTTAATATTAATATTAATTTCTTGCAATCACTTTGATATTAATAAGGCACAATTGCACATCTGAAATTCTTTACATCCCAATGAAATAAAGTGGCACTGATGAGAAGGATGGATATTTTGATCAGATTTTACTGGTTTACAAAAGTGATAATGATTTATTTGAAAATACACAAAATCCCAAAACCTATAACATTTTACATGCTACTATAATGTTATTTCTTTCCAATAATTGGAAGATAAATTCATTTGAGTTTCCTTTTCTTTTTCTATTTCCCTCTTCTTAGTGAGACTCCTGATCCAATAGTGTGAGACAGCAATTAATGAAGGAACAGCAGAAGGGAGGGTTAGGCAGAACCTGAGATTAGAGATTAAGAAAATAGTTTCTAAAACTCTGGGTTTGAAAGTTGACTTTGCCTCTAAAGAGCTATAAGATCCTGGGAAAATGATTTTATTTGTGTAAGCCTGAATTTCATTAGTGTAAAAGGAGGGTAATAATGGCCCACGACTCGCAGGATTAAATGACCAAGAAAGAAAAAAATGCACTTAGTCTAGCAAGAATAAACAATAGTTATCACTTTTTAACCGTAAAAAATAAGATTCTCATCCTCGAATTATTTTGAAAAAAACAGACTTTAGATTAATTGCAAATGTTAGTGAACTAAAATGAACTCAATAGGATCTGTCAGTTGAGACTTCTACTCGGATCTGATTTATACAAATGCTCAAGCTTCAGTAGAATAACGCATATAAAGTAGAAAGATTTAGAGCTCTGCACAAACCATAGAGTCACTGCTTCTCAGGACAGCAGAGGAGGTCATTCAACAGTCTGTACCAAAAGAGCAAGAGTATCTTGACCACCCATCGGGTAATTAATGTTTTCATATGAATGTCAATCCGAGAGGAAATAGCACATGCTGTTCTCATGGCTAGAGAACAAGAGTAACAGCAGGACATTGAACTAGCAATAGGAGGTGGCTCTCATTTAAGTTCTGATGATACATTACAGCTTATTGATTGGCAAAAACAGATTCTGTCTAAAATAAAATGAAAAATTGAGTTAAAATGGCTGTATGTAAACCTCTTGAGACTCACACAATCCAACTAATCAACTACAACTTTTAAGAGACCAAATTCTATTGTATTTTGTATGTCTTATTGTGTCTGAGGAGTAAATTTCCTTTCTTAGAAAATAGTTGTATCTTTTTATTCTCATCATGAATGCCTCTTAGTTTACTTAATATACCTTTACCCTTTACTAGGTGCACTATTTGATGTTTCCATACTTGAAATAATACCTAGATATCCAAAGAACAATCCCAAGTGCATAAATAATAAACTTTGCAGGTAGGTTTTAGAGATCATATGACTTCAGTGATGCTATGTGAATTTTCATTAAGGCATTGGCTACATCTAAGTTGACTTGGACATTTGTCCTTTTTTT